>JARHVA010004928.1:1160000-1385639 GCA_037957365.1 Torreya grandis | reverse complement strand
AGGTGGTTTGATAGGCGGACAATATTTTCAAAATTAAAAAAAATAAAAATTAATTGGCAGATAAGAATCTATTTTCTATGGGGTTTGGATCTTATTTAATCAAGTTCCCTAACATGGTGTCTTTTAAATTAGTGCTCTAAGTAACTACAACACTAAAAGAATGTCATAATTTAATCACAATTTAATTCAAATACAAAAAAAACCTTAGATTTTTTATATGGATAGAGAGGTCATAAGCTCTACTACATCCCTTTGCATCTGAGAAAACTCTTCCAAATCTAGGCAACGTGTCCATTTACACTTTTCACAGCTCCTCCCAAACCACACTACATGTTTAACATTAGCTAAATCCCAGCTAAAACTTCTTCTAATTTTGTCTACACCCATGATTAAAATAGAAGTTAGATTTTTCTTGTTTATAAAATAAAATTTCCAAACCTTCAAGCTGTAACAAGTAATGAAAATAAATGTCAATCATAATTATGAGTAGTTTTTCAAAACAATATGCTTTAAAGCATACAAAAATTATCCAATAAAAGATGAAATCAGTTTCATTAATTAATGGGAACTCTCAAACTTTAATGAAAAAATGAAACTATGATCTTAATAATCATGAAAAAAATGGATATAGTATTCTTCAAAACTATGTAATCATTCTCTTATATGTTCTTGTATGTGCTTGCCTAGTTGACATGAATGTGCTTGGACATAAAGATATATAAGAATATAATAATTTAGTAGATCCATGAAAAAAAGGCATTTGAAAGTTTAAGGCATTTTGTGACCCCGTGAATATTGTTGAATCAGAAATTGTCACATGTTTCATTATGAGTAAACATAGTAAAGGTGAAATATAATGAAGACTTGTAACTAGCAAGGCTATAATATAGAGAATATCACCATGTGTCTCCAACATATGTTATGTGTAGACTTTAAATAAGTTAATTTGTTGGGAGGATAATTTATTTGAAAATAATATAAAAACTTGTTATAGTCATTTCTTTCATTCTTCCATAGAACATATTTTTTTTTTTTATTAAAATAAAACTAGAATACATATCTTAGATAAATCTTTGTAAAATACACCATTAGATATCGTTCTTGAGGTATTCACAATTCAATACAATATAGGTACCTTAAGAATGATATATATCGGTGTATTTTACATAGATTTATCTAAGAAAGATATATTAGTTATATTCTATTGTATCATTTTTAATATCAAATATTTGTTATCTTTAAATTTATTTACTATAATCTTACTTATGCTAGTTATATTATATTTTATCATTTTTAATGTCAAATATTTGTTATCTTAAAATTTAAGTTTCTATAATTTTAATTATTATTAATTTTATCATCTCATTTTAATGTCAAATATTTGTTATTTTAAAATTTAAGTTATTATAATTTAAATTAATGTGATAATATCATCTCTTGAATGAAGAGATTGACTTACATTAATATATGAAAAATTGCTAGAGAATATTTAGTTCTTGAAATCCAAGCATTTCAAGTATTTCGTTTTCTTAAATATTGAATCCAACATTCCTAAATTAATAAGGAAAAAAGATAAAATATTAATATCAAATAAGTAGTAATTCGAATGAAATTCATTATGATTATGATTATATTATAAGTTTAGATATGTTGTACGATTTTATAAATTATTTTGGACCTTGCTATCTTTTTTGATTTTGTTTGTTTTTTTAATGTCGGCTTTATATGAAATAAATAATTACAAATTTAAATAAATAAATAGTTTTTTATTTTAAATTAAATAGAATTACCACAATAATAAATATAAAATAAATTAATTAATTCTTTTATTTTAAAGTAAATAAAATTACCACAATAACAAATATAATTCACTTATCATATATTCTATGTGTGTGTGTGTGTGTTAAAAAATTACCACAATAACAGATATAAGATAAATAAATAATTTTTTTATTTTAAAAAATAAATAAATAAATAAATTTTAAGTAAACTACAATAACAAATATAATTAACTTATCATATATTCCAACATGATAAATATACAATTAAAAGTTGCCTTCTAATTAATTATTAATTACATTCTTATTTCACCTCCTCCCCCGAATACTATTATAAACACCTATCAATATAATAATTACAAAATATATAAAATTGAACAACTTTATAATTTTAATCATAATTAAAATGTGAAGATGTTAAATTATTTTTTCATTTATTACAAATTAAGATGACTTATTCATATGCGGTACTTATAGTTTATCTTCTCACCGTACAATATAAAAGACTTTTGACTTACGTAACTACAATATAATCACATAAATAAAGGTATGCAACGTTTGAAAACTTCGGTCGGACATCACAATAGTCAATTCAATCTCCGAAAATGAGATCCCTGCCCTCTAAATAACTTATAATATTCAACCGATTGCCTTGTACACCTAATTTCTCCAATAATCACTGAAATGGAAATAGCAAAGCACATAAACTCCACTCAAACAAACCTTCGCCACTTCTAACAATACCATCGCTATCATTGCTTCCTCAGTCTACTTCCACGAACTCTTGAGGTGTATGAGCCTCGCTCTTGCCTTCCAGCATGAGGAGGACTTGGTCCATGCTTGGGCTCACATTCTCATCATTTTGAATACATAAAAAACTTACCAGAGTAGCTCTCCTCCCTTCTTCACTAACCGCAGTATCAGCTATCCATTTGTCCACAATATTCATCATGTTCCCCTTATTAATTTCACTTGCATCCCACGCTAGAAAGTAATACAAACTTGATTCTTCTACGTATAAGTCTAGATTTTTTCGGCCTGAGATCAATTCAAACAAGGTCATACCAAAACTGTATACGTCAACCTTGGGACTGCTTAGAAAACCAGACGTCAATTCTGGAGCCGAGTACTCTGTCGTTCCTCTTGTAGTGGTCAAAACATGGCCTAAACCTCTACCCACAAGCTTTCCCAACCCAAAATCTGCCAACTTGGGAGAAAAAATCGGCATCTAGTAGAATGCTTTCGGGCTTAACATCAGCGTGATTGATTCGATCTCTGCATTTCTCATGGAGATAAAACTAACACTCTTGCAGTGCCTAGTGCGATATCAAATCGATTCTTCCACTCCAAAACCTTCACTTTTCCTTCCTTTTTAAAATTATGATTGAAGAGGAAAGAATTTAGAGAGTCCTTGGGCATGTTTTCATAAACCAATAACCTTCGCTTATCAAATTCACATGCTGTATGTTTCCATCAAAGCTAATTTCAGCACGAAATTGCTTGTCATCTTGTCTTGAACCTGTGAATTTTTTGACGGTCAATAGTATTCCATTGAATACAGTATCGAATGTTCCTTTCCCCGGCGTGTGGTTGAAATTGTTGGTTGCAGTTTGTAGCTCCTTTAAAGTGAATGTTCGGAGCGATCCTGTCATGTCATCCTCTCTGTATTTCTGGAGCAATGTTCCACGCCTACACTGAATAAATAATGAAAACAAGAAGGCCAAACCAACAACAACTATGGTAAGGGAAATGGAAAGGGCAAGGACTCTACCTCTTCTTCTTCTGTTGGATGACGATCGTAACATATGAGAAGCAGCCAATCTAATGAACAAGTCCTAGCCGTGATCTACAGAATCGAGTGTATTGAACAGATCGCCAAACCACAATCTACAATTGAAAGGACTGGAAGTTTTGATAGCAAAGGCAGTGGAAGAGCAATTATTAAGGCAAGCAGTTCTGCATCCCTGGAGAGTTGTCTCTTGGCTATATTCGATAGCTTTGTCACCATGCGTCCTCAACATATGTGAAGTTGAAACGCCCACTGCATATATTTATTAATTGTGGAAATATATAGGGGCTAAGTGATTAATGAGAAATTATAAAAATATATATTTAAACAGAAAACATAATTTATGATCAACAATATTAATAAGTAATTTTATGCTCGATATTCATTCAAAATAAATTTATAATTAGTTTTATAGGTTTTTCTTGTGAACTCATAACACATAAATTTATGAATTGTAACGAGCATATATTTGAGGAAGTAAGCTTAGATTAATTGATAGTATATATGTATTAATATGATAGAATTAATTATGGATGTTATCATAATACTTTATTATGCAAGAAATATTTATGCATTTGACGATAATTTGACCTTAGACATTATGTGTAGATATTAAATAAGTTGAAGAAAAAATGTTATAATTGATTTTGAGGTATCACAGGAGAGTGATATAATGTGTGTGTGTGTGTGTGTGTGTGTGTGTGTGTGTGTGTGTGAGAGAGAGAGAGAGAGAGAGAGATGAGAGAGAGAGTAGAGAGAGAGAGAGAGAGAGAGAGAGAGAGAGAGAGAGAGAGAGAGAGAGAGAGAGAGAGAGAGAGTATACAAATGTTTAAAATTCTCTTCTAGACATATTTGTAAATTTTTGGGTACATACTACACAAGACACAAAATATCTCAAGAAAGCATAGAAAAAGTGGATTTTAGGAGGAGGTTTTGGAACTTTTTGAACTAATGAAGCTACATCCAAGAACATACCCTAACCAAATGCACAAAGGCAAAACATATTTTACATATCCTTTCTATACATATTTGTGATAGTGTTTCATTAGTTGTCCACCACAAAGGTGCCCCCTTCTTTGACTGATGTGTTTCTCAAACAATAAAGTGTAATAATAATTGTAAACATGCCAATATTCATCTTAAGCATCAATTTTCTACTTTATTTATGGTTTAATTTTATGCAATGTTAAGTTCCACTATAATTATAATACTCACTTAAAATTCTACATGAAAAAGGATTATGTATAGATATATACCTAAAAAAATGGAAGTGTTCAAGCTGAATATATTAAAACCTATCATATAATTGAAAAAATAGTAGTTATTTAAAAAACAAAAACTTTATATAAAATAAAATATTGATAAATTCCTAACATTTTTCAATATTTATATTTAAGATATATTTAATAGTCTAAGACCTAGTTTATAGTGTGCATACCCATTACAATATAGTATGTAACTTATTGTATTATAACCTTATGGTTTAAAGTCATTGCAGTAGTATTGGCCACATGAATGTGTAAGAATGAGGATAGTCATATAGTTTTTGCATAAATGTTAGAGGAATCTCTATGCATTGTTTGGTCCAAAATGAATGAACTAAATTGTGTTAGTAGACACTTATATATTGCATTATAACATGAGCATTGTGATAATGCCTCTTTATAAAGAACCTATCAAACAGAGTATTCTCATTTAAATAAATTTTTGTTGGCTCTTAGTTCACCATGACTCATGAACCTATTATTTTGTCCACATGTAAAGGTGAAGGTCAAATAATATTAGGAACCAGAGAGGGTACACTACACAAAGTCTTGCCATGTGGCCACAACATGAATAAACATGTAGAGTAATTATATTGGGGTGGACATAAAATTGACTTATGATTTCAATGTGTCTGTTGAGTCCAAAAGAGAGAAGAGTAATAAATATGAACTTCCCAACTATATGACCCTAAAACTATGTAATGAGGACATGTGGAGGGTCTAGCTGACCTAGAGTGACTTATGCCACACATTATTATATATAATATGGTTTGATGCACATGTTCATTTGACATTATTAATATTTTTTTGGGTGCTACATGGAATATTTTGATGGCATTTGGCAACTTGGTGGTCACATGAGTGTGGTGGACCCACTACCCTATTCATCTCAAATGTGACATTGATTTTATATGCAAACTCTTTGATAAGGATTTGGTTTCATGGATGTATGGTATGTTGAGTCCCATTTTAAAGACAAGGATAAAATCCATGAAGAAAATGGTGACATATGTCTCAAAATTATGTATAATATACATAGATGATATTGAAACACTATGTGATGGCCACTGCATTATTACATATGAAATATCTCTTGACCCTATGATCTATTTTAGACCCTTAATTTATCAAAATTTTAAAATAGAAATAAATAATTAATTGGTAGATAGGAATCTATTTTTTATGGGGTTTCAATCCCATTCAATTAAGTTTCTATACCATAATGTTTTGTAAAGTAGTACTTTTAAGTGACTACACCTCTAAAAAGAATGTTATATTTAAAGCTCAATTTAATTCAAATACCATAAAAGCCTTGGGTTTTTTATATGGACAAGAAGAGGTTATAATCCCTAGTACATCCCTTTTTATTGAGATAAATATTCAAAATCCAAACTATGTGTCCATTTACGTTTTCTACAACTTTTTCCAAAACAGTCTACATTTTCAACTTTAACCAAATTACACCTAAATTTTTTCATAATTTTATTTCCACCCATGCTTTAAATGGGAGCTATATTTTTCTTGTTTATAAATTAAAATCACCAAACATTCAAGCTATAATAGGTAATGAAAATAAATGAAAAACATAACTATAAGTACTTTTTGAAAACCATAAGCTTCAAATTGTTAATAAATTGGCCCATAAAATCTGAAATCGGTTTCATTAAACAATGGGAACTCTACAACATTAATGAAAAAACAAATGAACCTGTGATCCATATTCTTCAAAATAAGTTTTAAAAAGTGGATTTGGATGACAAAACTCAACCCAAAAAAATGATACTTATATGTTTGCCCCACTTAGATCTCTCATAAATCGTTAATTTGAATAGTGACAAGGAGGGATGAATTCTATACACATTAAACATTTTTTAATAAAAAAAATATGACTTGAATCTGACCAATTAATTTTATTTTCTCTTAGATTATCTAATAAGCAGTGTCATCTTGACTCTTAGGACATTAGTTCTTGGCATCCCACTATTGGGGGGGGTGAGGGGATGTGATGTTTCATTAACTAGTAGATTGGGATGTCAGCTTTCATGTATGCATTAGAAATATTGTCATTAATGTCAAAGGTCTATTAGTATTGGTCATAAATGCCCCATAGAATTTAATTTCTAAATGTGTTTTTAATGTTCATATCCTGGCTAAAGTGTGTTAATATTAATTAAATATTAATGGATATATTCTTGGTTGCATAAAGACAAAAGAGGGCCCATGAAGAATTCAAAGAGTCACCAAGTAAAGACAAAAGAGGGAAAGGGAACATTTTCCCATGAAGGGTCACCTTGAGGAATTTGAAGAGTCATTAGATAAAGACAAAAGAGGGAAAGGATGCTTTTCCTCATGAAGGATCACCATTTGATTTTTCAAATGAAAGAATTCAAAGAGTCATGCAAGTTTGGTGCCATTTTCCATGTGGATTGAAGGGTCACAAAGGGTGAATATGAAAGGACATTTGGAAAGCTATAAAAGGAGGTTTGGGAAGCCATTTTAAATATGCAAGAGAGTTCATGGTTTGTAATTATTTTATATATAGCATAGAAGAGGAGAGGAGAGAAAAGAAAGACATATAGTAGAGTTCTATCATTTGTTAAGAAATCAACATTGAGAAATAGTTGTGTTTTATATAAAAGAGGAGTTGGTGCTCCTATGGGTTGGTGCTCACATATCTTTGAAAGGGGTTGGTGCTCAAAATTAATTATTGTGTTAATGCTTAGCAAAGGGGTTGGTGCTCCTACAAGATGGTGCTTATGAAAATTGTCAATTTGAGATGGTGCTCATTTACATACTTGAGATAGTTCTTCATTTTTTTTCCCACTTAATATTTCCATGTTAAAATATGATCTCTCTCTCTCTCTCTCTCTCTCTCTCTCTCTCTCTCTCTCTCTCTCTCTCTCTCTCTCTCTCTCTCTCTCTCTCTCTCACACACACACACACACACACACACACACACACACACACACACACACACACACACACACATGGTGCATGTTATTGCTTTCAATTTTATTTCATATCTTGAATGTGTGACTAGGTGGTTAAAGTAAAATAATTTGATTAAATAAAATATTTAAAAGATATATGATATACTGATTCACCCTCCCTCTTATTATATACCATGCTTAACAATTGGTATCAGATTAGGTTCTTCCAAAAAGAGTTTAATAGCTCAAAAATAAATTGGTGAAAGCACAATGACTAAAGCACATGAAGGCTTTTCTACAAGTAAGGCACCTTTGTTTGATGGGACAAATTATGTGTTTTGGATCATAAATATGATGACTTACTTGATGGCCATTAGATTCAACATTTGGTAAGCAGTGATAGATGAATATGAAGAGCCACAAACATTTGTAACTACTCCCATAGATAAGAAGGAAAGTGAGAATAATGCTAAATTTTTAAATGCTATTTTGTGTGGTTTATGTGAATCAAAATTTGTTAAAGTTATGCAATGCAAATCTTCTCATGAGATTTGGGTAAAACTTGAGAATATTTACAAAGGTGATGGAAAAGTTTAGCAAGCTAAACTCCAAACTTTGAGAAGATAATTTGAGAGTCTAAAAATAGAAGATGAAGAAAATATAGCAAGTTATCTTTTGTGATTTGATCAAATAGTAAATCAAATTCAAGGCCTTGGACAAAAATTAGAAGAGTCAACAGTGGTACAAAAGGTTTTGAGATCTCTACCTTTGACATATGAAGTAAAGATATCTACAATTGAGGAAATGAAGGATCCTGCCAAGCTAAATATGGATGAACTACATGGTATTCTTACAGCATATGAGATTTAAATTGTACAAGAGAAACCCTCAAAGATTGATGCTACTTTCAAAACATATAAGAAAGATAAAGCTAAGATTCAAGAATCAAGTGACAACTCTAGCGATGAAGAAGATGACAATGAATCCCTATTCATCTGTAATCCTGAAAAGGGAACAAGTAAATATCAAGGAAAGTTACCATTTAAATGTGGTAAGATTGGGTATTTTGCAGCTAAGTGCCCATATGGTGAAAATAAAGAAGGAAAACCTATATACAAGAAAAACTTCAAAGGCAAACACAAGAAGAGATTTGAGAAGAAGATTTTATATTCTAAAATCTTAGCTAAGCCAAAGATAATGGATTTAGTGACTTAGATGAAGAAGAGATACTATTCATGACCATACATGAAGATGCCTCTGTAAGAAAAAGTGTAGATAATCATGAAGAAGAACACAATAAAAGTGAGGATGAAGCTGAGGTGAATTTAGAAGGAGAACTCATTTATGCCTTAGAAGAATTAAAAGCTCTTGAGAAGAAGAATCAAATATTAAAGCTCCAAATTGAGAAAAATTAAAAGGAGTCAAAAGAAATAATTGAAGATATACAAGAACATATTGAAGAAGCCAAAAATATTGAAGATCTAATAACACAATTATTAAAAAAAAAAAAGTAAATAATGTGAAATTTATGTTGGTGAAATTGCCTCTTTAAAATAAGATACCAAGAAAATAAATAAAGTAGAAAATGATAAAGCAACCAATGATTCAAAATTTGAGAATAACACTAACATGTTGAATAAGATATCAGAAAGATAAAAATAAATGTTAGATAGGAAATATATCATATTTAAAAAATAAAAGAGCTATGATGAAGCCCTTACAAAAAATGAAATAAAAAGGGAAGAAGTTAAAAATATAGAGGCTAGCTCAAACAAAGAAGGTTGGAAGGAACAGAGCTAAAAAAGACCACCAAGTCAAATATACACAAACCAGAACATGTTTTATTTTCATGATTATTTTTTATTGTAATGGTTATGGTCATAAAAAATAGACTATTTGAAAAGAGATAATAATTTCAAAAACAAGGAGAAGGGAACTCATGCATAGTCAAACAGAAGCTACAACTCTTTTGCTCATGTATCAGGATTTAATGAAGAAGCCATAGTATGTTACAAGTGAAATAATTTTGAACACATAGCCTAGCATTATAGAAGTGTGTTTGAGTCAATCAAGAAGGACCAAGGTTTTAAGGCTCCATTCAGCAAGAAGAGTGTTCAAACAGACTCATGGTAGAAGAAACAAACTAAAGAGTCTATATTAATCTAGATAGATTTATATCCAAGAAATGAAGAATAACCATGGTTCATCGATAGTAGATATTTGAGGCACATGATAGGAGATAAGATCAAGTTAATAACTCTAAAGAAGATCAATGGTGACAGAATGAAATTTAGAGATAATACCACTACCATGATATTCAAAAAAGGTACATTAAATTTAGATAATGGTAGAGCCAAGACTAAGAATGTATTGTATGTAGAAGGTATTAAGAATAATCTATTGAGTGTAAGTCAAATGTGTGATCAGGAATACACATTAAAATTTTATGCAAAAGGTTATGAGATTAAAAGAAAAGATTTAGATGTGTTGATTGCAGATGCTTAGAGGACAAGAAAATATATATATATCTTATTAGATATCAAAGGTCAAAACTATTGTTTGAGTCAAATTGAGGAAGGTTGGTTGTGGCACAGGTGAATGAGACACATAAATTTTGAAAATCTTGTCAACATCAGCAAGAATCAAGAATCTAGATATATTTCAAAGATTAAAAAATCCCCAACATGCTTTGTGAACCATGTTAGCATGGGAAGCAGGTTAGAAGATGGTTCAAGATGAATGAATACTTGACTGCTCAGAATTTAGAGCTTGTTCACACTAATTTGTGTGGACCTACCAGGACTCAAAGTACTCAAAGTGAGAAATAATCCATGTTGCTTATTGATGATTTTACATGTATGACTTGGGTGATGTTTTTGAAGAAAAAATTGGAAGCTTTTAGCTATTTCAAAGCATTCAAGGCTTTAGTTAAGAATGAAATTGGTTTGAACATTAAGTGCCTGAGATCAGATTAAGGAGGAAAATTCATGTTATATAAGTTTATTCATTATTGTGAAGACCATGGGATAAGGAGACATTATTTAACAGCCAAAAATCCATAGCAAAATGGAGTAGTTGAGTAAAAATATAGAATAGTTCAGGAGATGGCAAGGACAATGCTAAATTAGTTTAAGATACTAGAAAAATATTAGAGAGAGGTAGTAGGCACAATAGTACATATCTGGAATAGAGTGTTGTTGAGAGTCAATAGTGATAAAACTCCCTATGAGTTATGGAAAGGTAGACTAACTATTGTTGATTATTTTAGAGTTTTTGGTAGCAGATGCTTCATAAAGACAACCAATGAAAAATTAGGTAAATTTGAATGTAGAGTAGATGAATTCATATTTCTTGGATACTCCAACAATAGTAAAACTTACAAATGTTATAACAAAATAACTAAGAATATAGTTGAAAGTGCAAGTGTTAGGATAGATGAAGACGTAACATAAAGACCAATGATTTGATAGATATTATTGAAATCATTGAAGAAGAAGATTTTGAAGAATCAGATGAAAATGAGAAAAATGAGTGAAAGGACACCAAAACCCCATCCAAATATGTCTAGATAAATCATAATGAAAGTGATATGATCGAGATTATAAATGAAGGAGTTCGTACCATAAGAATGATAGCAAGTGAATCTAAGTAAGTTAATTTTTATTTTTTATCCAAAATTTAGCCTAGACTTTTTTCAGAAGCTAGACATGATGAGCATTGGGTTTAAAGCAATGAATGAAAAAATTAAATTAGATAAAAAAAAGAATGATACTTGAGAATTAGTGCCTAGACTGAAAGATCAAAATGTGATAGGAATAAAATGGGTATATAGAAATAAGTGAAATGAATATGGTGAAGTTACCAAGAAAAAGCAAGGTTAGTATGTAAAGGATATGGTTAGATTCAGGATATAGATTTTGAAGAAACTTCTACGCTAGTGGCTAGGATAGAGGCTATGAGGATGTTTCTTGCATATGCAGTGTTTAGGAATTTCAAAGTGTTTTAGATAGATGTTAATTCTACTTTCTTGAATGGAAAGCTAGAAGAAGAGGTCTACATTGAGCAGCCTGAGGAATTTCTTCTCCCAAATGATAGTAGATATGTGTACATCTTGAATAAAGTACTATATGGATTGAAACAAGCTCCCAGAGCTTGGTATGTGAGGCTTGATACGTACCTGTAGGATCAAGGCTTGAAGAGAGGTTTTGATGATAGCAATCTCTACATCAAAATAGAAGGTGAGCACTAGTTGATTGTTGTGGTGTATGTTGACGACATAATATTTGGAGGTAATGGTGAAAAGATGACAAAAGAATTTTTTGATGATATGCAAAAATAATTTGAGATGTCTATGCTTCAATAATTTTCATTTTTATTAGGATTGAAAATATCTCAATCAAATAAAGGTATATTTATATCTCAAAGCAAATATGTCAAGGAGATGTTGAAAAAGTTTGGTTTTGAAGATTGTGCACTATTTGGTACACCAATGGGTCTATGGAACAAGGTGAGTAAGGATGAAGATTCACTTAATGTAGATCAATCCTTATATAGATCTATGACTGGTAGTATTTTATATCTAACAACATCAAGGCTAGACATCATGCATGTAGTAGGCATGATCACAAGATATCAGGAAGCCCCAAAGGATATTCATGTTTAGTTAAGGAAGAAAATATTCAAATATGTCAAGGAGACATTAGATTACATATTGTGGTATCCCATAGGGAGAGATTTTAGTTTGGTTGCTTATACAGATTCAGAATGGGTAGATTGTTTAGATGATAAGAAGAGTACAAGTGGAGGAGCTTTCTTCCTCAGTGATAGCTTAGTATCTTGGCTAAGTAAGAAGCAAAACTCAGTATCACTTTCTATAACTGAAGCAAAATATATTGCAGTAGTGTTGTGTTGTACTCAAGTGATTTGGATGAAGCACACTTTAGAAGACATCAAAGTAAAATATGATGAACCTATCTCTATCTACTATGACAACACAAGTGCTATTAATATTTCTAAGAATATAATGATGCATTCAAGAAAAAAAAATATTCCTATCAAATATCAATTCTTAAGAGAGTAGGGTATAGATAAACAAGTTAAGATGGAATATATCAATACTATAGAATAGATTGTAGATATCTTCACAAAATCACTACCAAAGGACATATTTGAGTATTTATGAGAGAAGTTAGGAGTAATTTCTCTTATTTCCTACCATTGAGGATCAACATCAATTGAGGGGAAGTTATGTGTTAGCTCCAAGATAGACCCTTTGCCATTGATGTCAAAGGTGGAGAAGGATAGGAATAGGTACAAGAATAGGTTTAGGAAACGTGATTCTATAGTAAGGGGAGTTACTATATGTTTTCAACTAGTTTAGTTTGCAGTTTGTGTAGGTCTCAGTTTTAGGTTGGCATGTGTAGTACAGGATTTAGAATGTTGCAATTTAAATTTGAGGTTATCATCAATGAAAAAGGGGGAGATTGTTGGAAATATTATAATTGATGTCAAAAGTCTATTAGTATTGGTGACAAAGGCCTCATATCATTTAATGTCTAAAAGTGTTTTTAATGTTCATATCTTGGTTAAAGTGTGTTAATATTAATTAAATATTAAATGATATATTCTTATTTGTATAAATACAAAAGAGGGCCCATGAGGAGGTGAAAGAGTTACCAAGTAAATAAAAAGGAGGTAAAGGGTGCATTTTCCCATGAAGGGTCACCTTGAGGAATTCGAAGAGTCACCAAATAAATACAAAAGAGGGAAAGGATGATTTTCCTCATGAAGGGTCACCATGTGATTTTTCAAATGAAATAATGCAAAGGGTCATGCAAGTTGGGCACCATTTTATATGTGGATTGAAGGGACATAAAGGGTTAATGCTAAAGGTCATTTGGAAAGCTATAAAAGGAGGCTTAGGAAGCTATTTTAAATATGCCAGAGAGTGCATGGTTTGTAATAGTTTTATATATAGCATAGAATAGAAGAGTAGAGAATAGAAAGACATATCGTAGAGTTATATCATTTGTTGAGAGATAAACATTGAGAAATAGTTGTGTTTTATACACAAGAGGGGTTGGTGCTCATGTGGGTTGGTGATTATAAATCTTTGAAAGTAGTTGGTTCTCCTATGGGTTGGTGCTCACAAATCATTTTTGTGTTGGTGCTTAGCAAAGGGATTGGTGTTCCTATAATTTGGTGCTCATTACATACTTTAGATAGTTCTTCATGATTTTTCCCACTTTGGGTTTCCATGTATAAATGTGCTCTCTCTCTCTCTCTCTCTCTCTCTCTCTCTCTCTCTCTCTCTCTCTCTCTCTCTCTCTCTCTCTCTCTCTCTCTCTCTCTCTCTCTCTCTCTCTCTCTCTCTCTCTCTCTCTCTCTCTCTCTCTCTCTCTCTCTCTCATGTGGTGCTTGTTATTGCTTTTAGTTTTATTACATATCTTGATTGTATGACTAAGTGGTTAACATAAAATAATTTGATTAAGTAAAAGATTTAAAAGATATATGATATACTAATTCACCCCACCTCTTAGTATATCATGTGCTTAATAGTATGTTAATACACCTTTAATCCTAGATTATCATATTAATGTAGATTCAATTACTGCATAACATACTACTTAGTTATGATAAAAATTGGATGTAAGAGTTTTATTGAATGGGTTTGAGTCACATCTCTATTCCATATAAGAATTAATCATTTACTTGATTTATTTCCTCATCACTAAATGTTTTTCCCAACAGTGCAGTTGTGTGGTGTAATTTACATTTGAAGGTGTTTTTCTCTTTAGACAATTGAAATTTTCTCCTCCTTTTTTAGTTCCTTGTTTAGATTGTTCAAATTGTAACTCCAATACCATGAGTGTTCATCTAAATTATACAATCTATAAAATTTTGTCTTTCATTTTAGATGTCATGGATCCTATGGTCAAGATTACAAGTTTGTCTCTCGAGACTTTAGTGGCCGACTCAGTATAGGGAAAACTTAACCAATATTTACAAATTGGTTGATTTTAGTTAGTTAATCATTCAATTTTCTTAAATATTTAAAATGTTTTGGTGTGGATTTATGTGATTGGTTGATGCTATGGACCCCACTATTTTTTGAGTGATGGTCAACATCAATCCTTAGTATATGTTTCTATTTACAACATTAATTATAGTATTTATTTTTCTTGTTATCCTTTCATTCTTAAATCCATTTATAATCCTCCCAATCTTCTTGGTTTATTTATTCCATTGTCATATTCTATGAACTTAGAGAATGACAATATTAGATTCATCTCATTTATTAATTCTTTACCAACATGATAATTAAAATTACATATCACTTTAAATTCCTATGTCATGAGCACCATATTGGGAATTATGTCATGAGCACCATATTGGGCATTATTTATTTAGAAAATATATCGATTGACAATTTTAAGTGTGATCCATCTAACTATACAACTTATTATCAAGCCATTTGTCTCTCAAAAATTAAAGATGGAAAATTGGTGTCTATTAGCGTTGTTAATTCACCTCTAATGAGCTTGTTAATCATGGTTTATATATTTATACCTTCTATATAAAGGAATTTATTCCTTCCTTCCTTCAACCTTAAGAATGAATAATCTTTCCAATGAAGAAGGTAATGCATTAATTAATTTTACTCTTCCCCACCCTGCTCCACCATGTTATAACTTTGAAAAATCTTTGTTTACACATTTTAATAATAGAGTGGGTACTATTGTACATAGAACTATAGATAATTAGGAGAAATAAATAGTAGTAAATTTGTCTAGTTTTACTTTGGATTGACCCTCTTTCAATATTTTTAAAAAAGAGCTTAGATTCATAGCCACCCTCAAATATATTCCTATAAAATAGTTCATAGTAAATAATGGAAATGTGTTGCTTTGTTAATTGAAGAGGTTAAACAGGACTGTGTAGTAAATTTGAGGAAAGAAAACCCCAAAGGTCAAATACCTCTAGGGAAGAAAGGAATGCCTTGAAGTATCTAAATATGAATGATAAATATTTATCACTAAAGTAGATAAAGGGAATGCAACAATTATTTTAAACAAAAGTGATTACAACATGAAAATGCTTGACCACTTACATAATAGTGAGATATATATAGTTTTAGCTTCTAAACTAATTTCTAAAATATCCAGAATCATTAAGAAAGAAAGAAATCAATCCTCTTTATATGAAAAAATTAAGGAAATTCTCATTCCTAAAATAATATCCCTCCTTTAATTTATGACACCTTGAAGGTACACAAATAATGTATCCATATTAGATCTATTGTTGATACCATTGACTCTCCACCTTATGCATACTTCTTTTTCTTAGTAGATAAATTAATACCATTAATACGTAAAACTTATTCTTTATTAAAGACTCCACATATTTTTTAGATTATATCAAAGGATAAGAAGGTCTCCAGTGAGGATATTTTAGCTAGTTTTGATGTTGTGCCACTTTTTACAAAAGTGCTTATTGTTGACACAATCAAGGTTGTAGGTAATTGTATTGATGAAGATGTTTTTTCATTAGTATGACTTTGTTTAAATTCCATCTTTTTTTCTTAGGGGGAATTAATGAGAAAATAAAAGGTGTTTCAATGGGATCTCCTTTTTCCCCCATTGTAGTCAATTTGTTTATGGTTTATTTTGAAAACTTAGCTCCAAAATCATTCCCTTTTAAACCTAATTGGTGGAAATGATATGTATATTGCACACATGTCAACTGGCCACATGGTTTAAAAAAATTAGAATATTTTCATATTGACTGAAATAAGGTTGTTAGTATCATCAATTCCATAAAGGAATTTAAATATGAGGGTAAATTTCCCTTCATAGACATCCTCCTCTGTAAAAAATATAACGAGTTTTTATCTTGATAGGTTTATAGAAAATCTAACCACAATGATATCTATGTACATGTGAATTCACATCATTGTCCTTATCATAAAATAGGGGTACATAAAACCCTTACCACAAGAGATTTGATAATTTATGATGATGATCGTTTAGAGGATGAGATCAAACATTTAACCAATTTTTTTAATAATAATTGTTACATAGGGAAAAATATTGATAAAATCTTTGAGTCAACTAAGAATGCACATGTTAGACCTGTAATTATCACTGACAACCTTTATAGATATAAATTTTTCCTTCCATATGTTAATGGAATTTATAATAAATTTGAAAATAAAAAATACTAAGAACATTTATAATACTTTCTCCTTCACAAAAAACTTAGAAGGTTGGTCAAGTTGTCCAAACATATTTTAGAACCAACTCTTAGAAGTGGAGTGTACAAAATTGATATTTCTTGCAAGATATCATATATTAGGGAGACAAAGTGCTCCATTAACACAAGATTAAATGAAAATATTTCAAATATAAACAAATAAAGACTAGTTAAGTCCTCTTTAGTAGAACATTCCTTCAAAATTGTTTATCATATTTATTTTTAATAATACCAAGGTTTTGGGCATAAAGGACCACTACTTCAAATGACATCTAAGAGAAGCATTAGAATTTTTCATGTATAGTAAGAACTTGAATATGGATGGTGGTCTAAAATTAAACAAATTTTGGGGACTAATAGTTAATTTTATTTAAAAATGATGAACTGAATTTGAGCAATTTATTTTATTTTATCCTTGGTTCTCCAATAAGTGGTGTTGTAGTGGTCCTTAATTCATTTCAGGTCATGCCCCTTCATGTTTCCTTTCCATTTACTTCATTCTTTTATCATTCTTAATATCATAATTTTTCTATATACCTAGTTATTACCTTACATTCATTCAATTAAAATTTAATTATTCTCATTTCTTTGCAAAAATTTATTTAGATGTTCTATTTAATTACTTGAATAGGGATGGTGGTCTAAAATTAAACAAATCTTGGGGATCAATAATTAATTTTATTAAAAAAATAATGACTTGAATTTGAGCAATTTATTTTATTTTCTCCTTGGTTCTCCAATAAGTGGTGTTGTCTTGGTCCTTAAGTCATTTCAAGTCATGCCCCTTCTTGTTTCCTTTCTATCTACTTTGTGCTTTTATCATTCTTAATATCATAATTTTTCTATATACCTAGCACTTACCTTACATTCATTCAATTAAAATTTACATATTCTCATTTATTTTCAAAAATTTATTTAGATGTTCTATTTCATTGCCAAATATAAAATAAACATTTTTTCCATATATATAATTTTAATTACTTTCACTCTTGAGGGAAGTTCTTTAAATTTATTTGCAATAGCAAATTAAATTAAATTAGTGGTTATTTTTTATTAACAATAAACAATCAATGAATGTACCATATTTAAGATTTAATTATTCAAACTACCTGACATTACATAATTTGATTATTAATATTTTAAAATAGAAACCTAAATTTACAAATCAAGTATACTAGTATCTCACCATGATGATAGGTCATGAAGCATTATTTAAAACTACACAATATTAACTAGAAATCATTATAAATATTCTTCATGGACTAGCATGGGAATGGTTAATTTGAAATTCCAAGCCTAATCCAAATCAACTAATTTGTTTTTTTATGATTACCTACCGGTAATTTTGGAATAAGTTGAAGTCAAGGCACACATCATTATACTGTAAATGAAAATTAGGGTTAGAAGTTGTTTACTTATTAAAAATCTCCCCATTGCCTATCATTTTAGAGGATGGATTTATTGGATGTCAACTTCATTTGGGGTAGAACTCAATAAATATATAAAACTATCTCCATTACAATCAATTAAAGGGTTAGAATGAAATTTAGAATAAGAAATATTATAATTTATAATTAAAACTACCTAAGAGTTAAAAGGTAAAGATAAAGAGAAGTAATAGATAGATGCACATTATGCTTCATAACATTTTTATATGAAGAAAATGTATATATAAAAATAGAAACAAATAGATAAGTATCATCATTTAGAAAAATGTCAAAAAAATTGGGCTCTTGGAATCAACCTATAGGTGCAAAACTTATCTTCCCTGAATATTTTGGTGCTTCGTCTCCCTCCATGGATGACACATTTTGAAATAAGGATCCTTTTATCTCCTTTGTTCATACCCAAACATAATAGCTAAATGTGAATGAAAGTGCTCTGGTTGTTCATTCAATGATAGAACTTGAGGGACATCCTAAGGTTGCATTAGATTTTTAGGAGCATGCCATAAGATCTCTTAATAGAGGTAGGTGTTGTAGTGCCCCAGATTATCTCACATCCACTCCAAGTGTTAGCCTTAGTCTTATATGTCTAGGTGTGGAAGGGAATGGGAAGGACAATCCTAAAACATTTTCTCAATCAATTTTTCAAAAGGAGAAGGGTGAGCCTCCTAGTTTTAATATCTTGGTAGTGGAAAAGCACACACCAGTGGTGTTTTTTGAGGATAGCACTCTGGAAGAGGTGCTTTAAAATGAGGCTTGGTTTTCCTCCTAGGGCTTAATTTTTAGATTTAAATGTTTTAGTCGAGCATTCTTACCTTGCACCAATGGATCTCAAAATTGTGAAAACATTTCTTGGAACACACCCTGTAGATTTACCCCTATGCTAGGGGCTTCTTTATTTTAATTTTTGATAGCCTAGTAAACCGAAATAAGGTATCTTACAAAACCTTAGTCTTAGGATGAACAACTCCTCATTCTAAAACCATGGATCACTTCCTTCAATCCTCTACTATAAAATCTTGTTGTTAATCCTATTTGGGCTCAATTTCCATACTTATCACTTAATTCTTGGTTGATTCCCATCTTTTAGCCATTATTTATTTTGTGGGAAATATGCTAGCAATTGATGCTTCTACTTCTATATTTTACCACACAACCTTCACACATATTTTAGCTAGTTTATATGTTTCATAAGATCTCCCAGATTCTATTGAATTAAGGATTAAAGACTAGAGATGGATTCAATCCCTAGATTAGAAAGGCTTGCCAATGGATAAAAACTATTTTATAAAGGAAAATGTCAAAATGTTTGCATTTTTATGAGGGGATATAACCTAAAAATAGAAATGTTTACCTTAACCTCAAGAAAATATAATGTGGTTCTTAGTTTCCAATGGTTTCTCACTCTTGGCCCTATCTTTTGGGACTTTTCAAAAATTTAGAAGTACAATGGCTAGTAGTACATAAAAAAAGACTTCTTACCAAGATTTGCTAGTGTCATCAGTTCGTAATGTATGGAGAAGGTCTTCAAGTAAGTCTTAAATGGAATCATTACTCAACTCTCCACTATTCACCTCAACACATCCAATGATTCCCACTAGCCTACTAACTTAGAAAATGATATATTCAAAAAAAAATCTTGTTGCCTCCTTGACCATAAGTTCATTGTATTCAAATCCTTCTAGGTAGTGTACCCCCAAACATTTGGCCATATCATTATCAATTTTTTTTATAAAAATAATAATTTAATAATATGTTTAAATAAATATTTCAAGTAGGATCCATTCATGCAAGCACAAGCCCATTCTCCTCAGTTTTATTATTCTACAAATACTATGAATCTTAGAGGCTCTAGATTGGTTTTCATGAGCAAAACAAGCTCATTATTAATGATAAATTTTCTATCCTAGTGATAAATGAAATTATTGATGAACTTCATGGTGCCCATTTCTTCTCCAAATTATATTTTCAATCTTTTTACCATCATCTTCAATCTACTCTAGGATGAGGATACTCCAAAAACTACTTTGTACACACATGATAGCCACTATGAATTCTTGGTTATACCTTTTAGGTTTACCAATTCCCCTTCCATGTTCCAAGGTTTGATAAACAAAATATTTCACCCCATTTTGCATAAATTCATCTTGGTCTTCTTATATGATGTCTTGATTTGCATAAAAACTTGGGAAAAACATCTCCAATAGTTTGACACAAATTTAAAACTTCTTATATATCATCAACCACATGTAAAAATGTCCAAATGTTCCTTTGGTTATAAATAGGTGGAGTATCTATGCCGCATTGTCTCAGTAGCCAATGTTCAAGTTAACCTATAAAAAATTATGGTCATGAAAAATTTAAACCTAAGACACTCAAAAGCCTTCATGGATTTTTTGGTCGTATTGGGTAAGTATACCAAAATTTGTCTAATATTATGGGTGACTTATTTCCCCATTCACCACCATGATAATAAAATAATCATTTTTATGGTCTGTCATGAAAATAATATTTTTGGGTACTCAAACAAGTTATGTGTACTACATATATTTTAGCCATGCCAAATTTATTGAAGACATCCATTATTGAAAGTTACATATGAGTAAATAGTGTTAGTGTTGTCCTCATACAAGAGTTTTGTACCTTGACCTTCACTAAAAAATACATTGATGGGCACAATTTAGTGCAATAAACATATGATAAGGAAAAGATGGTTATTATCCATGCTATCTATAAGTGATGACCAATAGTGGGTAGACATTTTGGTATCAAAACTCAAAATCAAACATTTAAATACTTCTTTAAGTAATGGGTCTCTTCCATAGTTCAACAAAAGTGGGTTTCCAAATTAATGGGGTATGGTTATTATATCAATTATTATATGGGCAAATAAAATATAGTCATTGATGCAATATCTCACTAGTATGAATAAAAACTAAGTATATTTACCTTATCCATTCCCATTTTAGAAATGATCCATGGAATTCAAAAAGAGTCATAGTAAGAAAGTCACAATTAGAAAATCGTCCATCAATTTTCTCTAGACTTGGCTTATAAACCCAATTATACTTGGGATTACCAATCCTTATAATACAAAGGTCACAATGTCCTGATTTTAGATCTAATTTCAAACACAATATTTAAATCATGAGTTATATTCCTTACCTTATATAGGTCATTTAGGTATTTTAAAAACCTGTGAATGTGTTCACCATAGTTTCTTTTAACCAGGTTTCAAGAAAGTTATCAATATATTTGTTAAAAAATATGAAGTATGTCAAAATCATATGGGAGAGATAATGAAAATCCCAACTTACTCCAAACCCTACCCCTTATGCAATGCATTTGGATAGACTTCTCAATGGATCTTTTATAATGTTTACCAAAATCTAGTGGAAAATCAATCATTCAGGTGGTGGTAAATTACCTCTCTAAATATGTTCATTTTATGTCTTGGCTGATCCTTAAACTACTTCTGACATTACCAAAACATTCTTCAATAAAATATTATCCCTTCATATATTCTTAACTTCTATTTTATCTGATCATGACCTAGATTTTATAGGTCACTTCTAGTTAAAACTATTCAAGTGCATGAGTACCTATTTTAAAATGAGAATAAGTTACCACTCACAGCTAGGTCACTTCTATTACTTTTATGACCCATTTTTCCTAACTCTTAATTTATAATTTTTGTCTTTAATAAAATATATGTATGCCTATGATTTGTGATTCATCCCTTGAGCTAATTGTAATACTCTCACGTGCATGGGAAATATCAGTTAAATTGGATAGAAATGGTATAAATAAGACCTTAGACTAGTAGAAAAGTATCCACAAATTATATTGTATTAAGCTTTCTCAAAAGAGGTTTCCACCTCAAAGAGGAAAGTAATATTGTAATGTAATTTGTCTACCCTTTTTATGTAGTATAGAATTAATCCATTCATTTGTAGTATTATTTTTTGTGTTTGCACTATTGTTCTATTATATTTTAGAAATGATCATAACATTTGGTATCAAATATTTTTCCACAGCCATTTTTACATAGTGGTAGCAATGGTTTAGGGTTCTCTACTTCTATCCATCTTATACTCCCACCTTACCCAATAGGGATATTGAAGATCAGAAAGTAGTAATAGGGGGTAGAACTTATCTTCTTTCCCAATTTTTTCTTCCATCTTATTTTCTTTTAGTTTATAAATTATGTTTCAATAGTTTTAAACAATAATATATTTCCATTTTAGGCTAAAGAGTTATGAGTTTCCCTTAATTTCATAGAGTGAGGGGTTATATCTGAATATGCAAGCGATTACACAATGTTGTGTACGAACTTGTTCTTCCACATACCTTCAAGTATATAAGAAAACTTTGTAGTTATTTTAATAACCTAACTATAGGAGGCCTTAGGTCATTTATTTTTGTGATTCACAAGTAGTTATCCCTAGGAAGTTACTTACACTATACCTCAGAGATGGGATAGTGGGATATGAAATGATTATCCATCTTGATTAGTCTCTAAAATATTGAGCCAACCTTATTTTTATGATTAAGATTAGTATATTTGTAAACTCACATACCAAAGACACCCTATAATAACATTCCTATAGTTATAGATCCAACTCTAAGTTCTTGGAAATGTATTAACATCCTGTAGTAAGAAAAAGAGAACTATATTATACCAATTGAAACAATGAAAATAACCATATTAGATATAAGGGTTGGAATATTAAAAAATGGTTACTTGAACTCAATGTGGTAGCTAGATGATAGAAAAGTAAAAAAAAAAATAGTGAATAAGGTCACTACCAGATTATGATTTTATCATCAAGATTATCAATTTAATAGGTATTTTAATTTTTTGAGAAAACTCCATACAATTTTATTTCACCTAAAGTCCTGGAAACATTTTCTCACCCTTGTGAAAATTATACCATTGTGATTATCTCATCAAGCTAATCATTTTAACACATAGCTTCAATAAGCCTATTTTGGCACCCTGAGACCCCTCTATTCAATAGTTTCCACTCATGTAAGAAGTCAGACCATTGCCCAAAACATTGAAGAACTTCATGTTAAATTCTAATCTTAGCTTGACTCCTGACTCACTAAGTTGATCGAGCAACTACACGCCATCAATGCATAAAATACCATGCTCTCTAATAGACTCAAAGAAGGCAAACATTTTGAAGTAAAAAACTACACTATGATAACTTAGTTTGGACTTTTTAAAATTTGATTATATATAACCAACTAGTTGGATTTACTATGTATAATAATATTTCAACTTACATAATATATTAGGTGTAGACAAGGCACCCATCACATCATTTCACTTAAAGAATGAAGTTGTCTAATAGTACCAGTGGCATCAAAAAAATAATTTAAGATCACTTAGGATGATTTTTTAAAGATTTTGTTAGTTCACTTTGTTATTACCACTTATGATGATTTCATTAGAGCCCTCACCAAACTATGACAAACTTGAATAGTTGACAAGTATCATACTAAATTTGAAAAATTGGCCAACTAAATTGAAGGGTTAAATGATGATTTTTTCAATAGTTTTTCCATCAATGGGATAAATGATGAGTATAAGATGTTTAAACCATAGATGATTATGGAAACATTAAGATTGGCCAAGATCATAGAATATAAAATCACCTCACAATATCAATCTTCTAATATTGGTTCTTTCAAGACATATATAATACAATGGTAGTCAAAAACACCTCCAGAATTCATTCCCATCAAATACCTTATGAAGGAAAAAATGAGTGCTTGTTGTGAAAAAATCTTTGTCACAAATGTGATGAAATATTCACCAAAATACACAAGTGCATTGAATATAAGTTATATGTGATGGATTCCAAGTCACCACTAGATGTTAAAGAATGGGAAAATTTTTAAGATTCCCATGACAAAGAATAGAAATCAAAGACTCTAAAAACACAAAGTTTCACCACTAAATTTTGATTATGCATTGGCTAAGGTAACCACTCCTCAAACTAAGAGAGTAAAGTGGTATTTTAAGAAAAAAATCCTCTTTATTATCCTTGACTCCTATAACACACATAATTTAATTAAACCTCAGTTGGGGAAACAAGCTAACTATTTGGTTCATCCATGTTCCAAAGTTTTAGTCATGATTGCTAATGGAGAAAACTTATTTTATAAAGGCAAATGCCTAAATGCTAGCATTTTTTTGAGGAGATATAACCTAAAAATAGAAAGTTTTACCTTGACCTTGGGAAAGTGTGATGTGGTTCTTGGATCTTAATGGTTGTTCACTTTTGGCAGTATCTTTTGGGACTTTTTAGAACTTTGGATGTAAAATGGCTAGCAGTACACAAAAAGGACTTCTTCTTGAGATCTAATAGTGTCATTAGTTCCTAATGCATGGAGAATATCCTCAATAAAATCTTACATGAAATCATTACTCAACCCTCCACAATTCACCTCAATGCATTTCCTCATTCCCACTAGCTTACTGACTTATAAAATGTCATATTAAAACAAAAATATTGTTGCCTCTTTGACCATAACTTCTTTGTATTCAAATCCATCAAATTAGTTTACCCCTAAAACATTTAGCCATATCATTATCATTTTTTTCCAAAAAAAATTTGATAAGATGGTTAAATAAATATTTCAAGTGGGATCCATTTATGCAAACACAAGCCCATTCTCCTCAATTTTATTATTCTACAAATACTATGGATCTTAGAGGCTCTGGATTGATTTTCATGAGAAAAACAAGCTTGTTATTAAAGATAATTTTTTTATCCTAGTGATATATGAAATTCATTTTGCCACTTCTTCTCCAAATTATATCTACAGTCTTGCTACCACCATTTTCAATCTACTCTAGGATGAAGATACTCCAAAAACTACCTTATACACACATGATAGCCACTATGAATTCTTGGTTATACCCTTTAGGTTTATCAATTCCCCTTCCACATTCTAAGGTTTGATGAAAAAAATATTTCACCCCTTTTTGCATAAATTCATCTTGGTCTTCTTAGATGATGTCATGATTTGCATAAAATTTTGTGAAAAAAATATCCAATAGTTTGACATATATTTAAAAATTATTACATATCATCAACCATGTGTAAAAATATGCTAATTTTCCTTTGGTTAGAAAGAGGTGGATTATCTACGCCACATTATCTTATCAACCAATGTTCAAGTCAACCTAGAAAAAATTGAGGCTATGAAAAATTTAAACCCAAGACACTCAAAAGTCTTCCTAGATTTCTTGGTCATTCTAGGTAAGTATACCATAAATGTTTCTAATATTATGGGTGGCTTATTTCCCCATTCACCATCATGCTAATAAAATAATCATTTTTGTGGTCTATCATGACTAAATAAGATTTTTGGGTACTCAAAAAAGTTATTTGTATTACATATTTTTTAGCCATAACAAATTTATCAAAGACATTTATTATTGAAATTTACATATGTGGTAATAGTGTTAGTTTTGTCATCATGCAATATATTTGTACCCTCACCTTTACTAAAAAATCTCTTGGTGGGCACAATTTGGTGCAATAAACATATGATAAGTAAACGATGGTTATTATCCATGTTATATATAAGTGGTGACCATACCTAGTGGGTAGAAATATTTTAATCAAAACTCAACATCAAAGATTCAAATACTTCTTGGAATAATGGGTCTCTGTCGTAGTTCAATAAAAGTGGGTTTTCAAATTAATGGGGTATGGTTATGATATCAATTATTATAAGGGAAAGGAAAATCTAGTCACTGATGCACTATCTCACTAGTATGAATAATAACTACATATATTTACCTTATCTATCCCTATTTCATAAATGATCCATGCAATTCAACAAGAGTCACAATAAGAAATTCACACTTAGAAAATCATCAAACAATTTTCTCTAGACTTGGCATATAAACCCAACTATACTTAGGATTATGAATCCTTACAATAAAAAGGTCATAATTTCTTGATTCTAGATCTAGGTTCTGACACAATATTTAAATCATGAGTTACATTCTTTACCTTATATTAATCTTTTAGGTATTTTAAAAACCTATGATTGTGTTCACTATAGTTTCTTTTAACCAAGTTTCAAGAAAGTTATCAATACATTTGTTAAAGAATGTGAAGTATGTTACAATCACAAGGGACAGATAATGGAATTTCCCCACTTACTTCAAACCTTTCCCCTTCTGCAATTTAATTGGATAGACATCTCCATGGATCTTCTATAATTCTTACATAAATCTAGTGGAAATTCAATCATTCAGGTGGTGTAAATTACCTCTCTAAATATGTTCATTTTTATGTCCTGGCCCATCCTTAAACTACTTATAACATTACCCAAACATTATTTAATAAAATATTATGCCTTCATATATTATTAGCTTCTATTGTATCTGATCATGACCTAGATTTTACATGTCACTTCTAGTTAAAACTATTCATGCGCATGAGTACCCATTTTAAAATGAGAACAAGTTACCACTTAATTTAAAAAATATTAACAAGATTAAAGTGAATAACTATTATCCTCATATAAATATTAATGCATTTTTATTCCATATCCAGGGTGTAGAAGTCTTTTCAAAAATTGATCTTAAGTTTGGGTATCATCATATTCATGTTGAACCTCTAGACATTTGGAATATAGTTTTAAAAACAAAGGAATGATTGATTGACTAGTTGGTTATGCCTTTTAGGTTAACTCATGTAGTGAATTCATTCATTGATATGTTAAATGACATCCTCAGGCCCTTTACCCATGCCATTTTTTTAATCTACCTTGATGACATCTTAATCTTTAGAAAACATGGGATGAAAATATACACCATGCCAAACTAGTGTTTCATATTTTTGTAGAAACATATTTTTATGATAACATGAATAATTATTCATTTTTCATACAAGAGATAAAATATTTGGGATACATTACACATACAAGGAGTTTGTGTTTGAACCTAAACAAGATTCAAGTCATACAATAATGGGAAACACTAAATAAATTTACATATGATTCAAATCTTCTTAGAAATAAGAAATTATACAAGAGATTTGTGTTTAATTTGTATCTTTTGAACCAATCCAAAAGTGGTGGAACCGAATAAAGTTTCATCTACTTAGTTGCATAACAAATATAATTCTATGAACTAAAATTCAGACTCTGTTTTGTGCTAGTACTTATGTTACTTGACTATAAATTTGGAATATTATCCAATTCATTCAGTAATAAAATTGACTATCAGAAATGGGTATTGACAACACAACACGTCCTATAAAAGAGTTAATTTCTATTATAATAGATTAAAAACATTTATTAGAATCAAAGATATATTTATAGTATATACCTACATTAGATGATGAGGGAGTGATTAGGGATTATAAGAGATGGTGAGGGTCAATGATGGAGTGATGAGGGATAATGAGGGTCAATGAGGGAGTGGTTAGCAATAATGAAGGATGAGTAAAGATTGATTATGGATTGAGATGAATGATGAGGAAGTGATTAGGGATGATGAGGAATGGTGATAATCAATGGAGTGATTATAGATGATAAGCCTAAGTGATTAGATATGATGAGAGATAATAAAGACCAATGAGTGAGTGATTAGGGATGAGGAGGGATGAAGAATAAGTGAATAGGGATGAGGAAATGATTAAGGATGATAAGTGATGACAAAAGAGTGATTAGTAATGATGAAGGATGGGGAGGGAGTGATTAGGGATGATGAGGCATAGTGAGGGTTAATGGAGTAGTGATTATAGATGATAAGGGAGTGATTAGAGATATCTAGGGATAATGAGGGTCAATGAGGGAGTTATTAGGGATAATGAGTAATGATGAGAGAGTGATTAGGGTTAATTAGGGATGATTAGAAATTGATCAAGGATGAGTTAGGGATGATGAATAAGTGAAATTAATACAAAGTGGTCATTTAATGTGTGGTAGTCATAAATATGACATACACTACCCTAATCACACCACTTTGGATCATGTTCAAAGTGAGTAGTTATAAAATTTTAGTTTTGACAAACCTAGGACTCTTATAAATGCCAAAAATTAATCTAAAAGGCATAAAAACCTAAAAATGACTATATGTTTATCAAAAATGGATATCAATTGTAAAATTTATGTATTAAAATCCCTAGGTTTAATACCTAGACCTTGAAAATGCATAAATACTAACTAGTTTGGAGTTTGAAAAACTATTTTCCACATCATAAGGCATGCATTTGTAAGATAAAATATATAATTCAAAGTGAACCTAATAGTAGGAACATGATCACATTATTGATAACATAATCCCATTATTGATAACATGATCCTGTTATTAATAACGTGATCATGTTACCTATTAAACACATTTCCCTCTAATTACATGTTAACTAATTTAATGTGCAAAACAATAATAACATGATCATGTTATTGCTTTTATAATAATGTGATTGTGTTATCTAATAACATGATCATGAGATCTAATAATGTGACCATGTTATCTATTAATGCAATCATGTTATTTAAATTTGAATTCAAATCCCACACCCTTTAGCTCAGGAATGGATTGGATTCTTGAGACAAAGCGTTGCACCTATTAATATAAATCTAAGTCCAAGATTTATGATTAAAAATAATAAAATGATACATTGATCACCAAATATACTATGAATTTCAACATGAAAATTCAAAAACTTAATACCATCATGATGAGCATGCTCTTCTCTTTCCAAATATATGATTTTTATAATTTTTGGACTAATTTAAGATTTAAAAATTTGTTAATTTATAACTATACCTTTTTCATGCCACTAAATACCATAAATATACATGCCTATACATGTTCATCTAATTTGTCTCTCATTGATCCAATTGAAAAACATATTGTATGGTCACAAACTAGGCCTAATTCTACACATATTAAAAAAAAAATTGATTTTTTTTTTTAGAGGTAGTTAGGTGTGTCACATGAATGGATATCCATTTTTATCAGTTTAAAGGATTTGTTTACTTGAAATTTTCATTAAACAAAAATTATTCATTGAAAAAAAAAGTATAGGTCACAAACTAGAATGTCTTATTTAAATTTTCCCCAAAGGGTTTCAAAGAATATTAAATGTCGCTTAAAAAAAGGTGCGACACATGGTCATCTATCTACTCTATTTTATTAAAAAATAAGAGTTGTTCTTCAAATTTTAGATGTTTGACCTAGTTATGCTTAACCATTTTTAAAAAAAATAGTGTTTTATAAACTAACTCTAAATTATATATTTTATGTTCTTACACCATCTTCAAATTTTGAGTGTAGATATCTTAAATTATCTATAGAAGTTTATATTTATGAAATTCCAATAAAATACTATCCATGGGTAGGCCACTTTTTATCCCCCAACTTTGTGCACTTACCCCATAAACAAATAGTCAATCAATCCTTACTTTATTTTAAAACTGTATTCCAAATGTATATAGGTTCAACATGAATATGATGATACCCAAAATTAAGATCAATTTTGGAAAATAATTTTATACCATGGATACCCAAATGATACCCAAATCTTCACTTTAATCTTGTTAATATTTTTTTAATTAATTAACAACTTTGGGACAAGCACAATTAGGTTTTTTAAAGGTAATGATTTGGGAATGATGTTTCCATTATCCATGATTTCATGGATCTCCACTTGATATATTCATTCTCTATAAATGATATCTTTTATGAAGTGGTTTAAGGTAGAGGTAGTTAAGGGATAAAATTAATAGTATTGTTCAGTGTACAGTATGTAAGAACTTATTTAGGTGATTGAAATATATCCTTGTATTAATCTAGTTTATGGTTAAAATATTTTTTATTTGTGATTTTTGGATAAACCACAATATGATATGGTGTCATAATGATGTTATTACATTTACTTATTACCATCAAGAGTATATTTCTTACTAGAAACGACAAGATTCTTGTACTTATTGGCATTAATGACTAAAATATTATGAACTAACTATGATATATGTTATTTGAGATCATGGAAATATATCAAAAAATTTCAATTATTTTATTCATATAATACATGTCAATGGTAAATATATGGTTCACCACATGTAGAACATCATACACCTCTAATCGTGAGATGTCACAAAGGATTGCATCTTTAAAAAGATTAATTTTGTACACCAAGTAACACTAATAGGTGATCCATTTATAAAGGCCCACACTAGAACATAAATTATCATATGGTTATGGATGATGTATCAAGTTCAATTTCAATTTTTTAATATATGCTTAGGAGAAATTAAAATCTTCTAGATTCCAATGGAAATGATGAAGTGTATTACCTCACCATTGATCTACATTTGTTAATGAAACAATATTTGTAATTCATATATTTTATTTTTTGGGGTGTTATAGATTTTTAAATGATTTCATGGAGGTTTTTAGGTGAGTGGATGAAGTGTCTTGATATTCTAAGTGTCAATGACAAAGTTTACAGTGTGTTTGTCCTAGTATGCTTGAAGTAAGTTTTGTTGATATTTAGTTTTGGAATTATTAGGGATGGGTATGAAGTATTTATCATGTTTTATGGGTCCTATCAAATGTTAAGGATAATTGGAGAGCTTGTGAAAGTGTATGGTATTCATTTGGTTCTTCATTATGTTCATCTTGGCTTAGTTGCTTCTGTGACAGAAAAATCTATTTAGGTGTATTGATGTCATTATATTTCACACATGTGAAGGTTATAAGATAAAATTTATATATGAATGGATTCCAATATTATAGGTGATCATGTGGTCCAAGTTTAGGTTATGAGGTTGAGTAGAGTAAAAGTTAATAAGGTAAAAATTTTGATTTTCAAACAGTTCATTAAGTTCCCATACTTAGCCAATTTTGTAAAGGGAGATCTAATGGTGCATGTTTAATCACATCACATATCTATGGAATGAAATTAATCTAAAAAAATAAGTATATAATGAGAATAATTATTTTTATTATATATATAATTTTTGGTGTGAAACCAATCAGCTAAAGATCAATGATGAGTGGTTGTTCGTACATGCAGATCAATGATGTGTATTGAGTCAAATAGGTTAAAGTGACAGATGTTTAATGAAGTTAAATTATAGGATAATATTTAAGAGATAAATGGAGTAAAGTTTTCCAAATTTTTAGGAATCTTTGAGATGATAAAAATTTTTGATTTTTAATAGTGAGCAAAGGTAAAGACCAGGCTAATCCAAGGAGATCGATGGTGCATATTTGGTCAAAGTTGCTAGGGAGCACAAGATGAGGTCAAAGTGACAGATGTTTAGAATAGTTAAAGATCATGATACTTTTGAGTAACATATATGATGTGTATTTTTTTAATATATGAGAGGGCATGATATAATGATAAAGTGTTTAATGTATAACTGTGATCGTTGGCATTTAAATTAGCAAAAGGAAAAACCAGTCTGCAGTATTTTGCTCATATAATTTGATCCAGGATGAATTTATTGATGTAGTAAAAATAAAATTTTTAGATAACTTCAAGTCACATATATTGAGTCTATTTATAAGGTCTTAATGTTTTTATATCTAGACTTATTGACATCCAAATTTGATTATGTGTTTGACCATGTTTTGTAAGTGACCCAAGAAGGATGTTTGAGTTGCTCTGATGGTATTTGGATGTTTCAAGATGACTTAGATATTGGAGAGTATTTTAAACTCCCTAAGGATGATATTTATGTATTTTGGATATCTGACCAATCCATATTTAGTATTAATAAATGCTTATAAGTTGACTGTTTATTCATTCATGGTGCTCTTGTGTACAAGGCTGATGTTTGAGTAGATTGAGAATACAAAAAAGTGTGTAATGACTATTTTAATAATTTTAGGATATTCAATAGGTCATATGGAGTGTGCCTATGAATTTTTAAGTGATATTGTGTCTTTATTTTACTCAATGGAGTGTTAAATGGGTGAATAGGTCTCCATGAGACCTATAAGGGATACTAAGGCCCAATTGAAAGATGTAGCTGCTTAGGGGTGATCCATAGATGATTTTGCCAACCCATGTGGATGGAATTGAGATATGTTAGATGATTTAAGGGATAAGGATAGTATTATGTCCAACCTAAACATTGATAATCATGAAGACTCTATAAATGGTGAAATCAAAAGTGATGATTTCTAGACTTAGAAGAAGAGGTGTGTGTGAGTGTTGTAAAGCAAAGGAAAGAAGAAAGGGTTCATTCCCAGTGGATGGGTTGTAGATTAGAGTAGGTTTATGACTATGTTTATGACTTATAGGTCCTATATTTTATGTCAGAATAGTTTTCTTGCAGGTTTGAAGATTGAAGATGAGTGAAGAGGTCTAGAGTGATCTAAAATGATGTTTTGGAAGCCTTGAGAGTGAGAGAAGGATAGATGATGTTTTTGTGAATATTTGTGTTTAATTTTAGAGGTATATAAGAGTATGTTCTATTTGTATGACCATTTGGTCATGTCATTGAGGATGTGACAAAGTTGTCACTGAGAAGGGTAGAGTGATCCAAAAGGTGGTTCTAGATGTTTGTGAGTGTGTGAAGAAGTGAAAGGGTTTGTGTTTATATGGTGTCTCCATAATATTGGTAGGCAATCAATGATTTAAATGTGTTCATAGCATAGGTGTTGATATGGTTCTCAACATATAAGTTAAAAGGGCTTGATGATCCTAGGGGTAGGAACCCCTTGTGAAACAAGTGTTTCACTAAATTTAGGTCAGATGGACTTGACCATACTTGGGGAAGGATCTCCTTATGAGATAGGTGTTTCACTAGATTCAGGTCTCAAGGACTTGACCATATTATGGGAAGGTGATCCTTGTGAAATAGATATTTCACTAAATTCAGGTTAGAAGGACTTCACCATCTTAAGGGCTGGTGCTCCTTGTGGAACAAGTGTTTCACTAATGTCTCATGTTTGCATACTTATTAAAGGATAAGTAGTCCATGTGTTTATAGGATTGAGAATGGTTTTTATTCCCCAAGAGGTTTTCCCACATATATCTTGTGTTGTGTGTGTGATTTTGCATTATCTATTGTTCATTGTTATAAACATCTTGAATGCTTTATGAATGGTTGAATTGAATGCTTAACTATTTGAATGGTTTGTAAATTTAATTAGATTGTTTTCCACCACTGATTCACCCCCCTTCTCAGTGGTTTTCATCTATAACAATTTATATCAGATCTGATCCTTTGGTAAAGGCTTGATAACTTGAAGGTGATCCAAGACACAATATGGGTAGCCATCAAATGCAGGGAAGTTTTTCCACTAAGCAAGCATTGATGTTCAATGGATCTAATTATGATATTTAGAGTATGACGATGAGAACCTAAATCATGTCTATAGGGTTTGACACTTAGTAATAAGTTGTGTATGGTTATTATGTACCTACTATTCCTCCATCTAATGCTATAGATAAAAACTTATTGGAAAGCAATTCTAAGGAAATGAATGTTATCACTTGTGGTCTTTCAAAGACTAAATACACCAAGGTAATCCATTACATATCTTTAAAGAAAATTTGGGATAATTTGAATAATATTTATGAAAGATATTCAAATTTTAAGTATGTTAAATTGCATACTCATTGAAGACAATCTAAGAGTCTCAAGATGAAGGAAGAAGATTCGATGGCATCTATTCTATAGAGAGTTGATGAGATTGTGAACATCATCAGAGGTCTTGGAGAGAATATTGAATAAGATACTATATTACAAAAGGTATTAAGTTATATATATCAAATTTGATTTAATAGTGTCTACTATAGAAGAAATTGATGATCTTACTTAGTTCAAGATGGATGAATTGCATGGTATCCTTACTGCCTATGAGATGAGAGTAAATGATAATATACCATCAAAGAAGTAACATTAAAGATAGAAATGAAGCCAAAAAAATATATTCCAAGGTAATAAACTCAAGGAGGATGACATATTTTATATTTATGAAGATGAACTATTTTCTTTGTTTACAAGGAAATTGAAAACAGGGTCAGGCAAGTATAAGGGTAAACTACCCTTCAGATGTTTCAATTGTGGAGAGATAGGAAATTTTAATTATAGGTGCCCTCATAAGAATAATAATAATGATGGTGAAGATCATGGTGAATGACAAGATGAAGATAAGAAGACATAAAATTCTTATAAAAGGAAGAAAGGATTTAGAAAGTATGACAATAAGAAGTCCTTCTAGAACAAGAAGAGTCTCTACTCTAATAAAGATTACAACTCATCATATGAAAGTGAGGACATTGACTTAGAGTATGATCATGAAGATGATGGTCCTATTCAATATGAAAACCTCTTCATGGTTAAGGAAAGAAGTTTATCATATCAAAAGGAGTCTACTTGGAGTGATTCAGATGATGATAAAGATGAGGTAGACTGTGAGATTGAATTGATGAATGTTCTTGAAGAAATGAAGATTGAGAATAAAATTAACAATATAAAGTCATAAATAAAGGAATATAAATGGATTAACCTATGAAAATTGATCATGTGGTCCATGTTTTAGGTCATGAGGTTGAGTGTATAAAAACTTATTAAGGTACAAAGTTGGCTTCTCAAATATAAGTTCACTAAGTTTCCATACTTAGCCAATTTTACAAAGGGCGATCTAACAGTGTGTGTTTAATCACATCAAAAATCTACAACATGAAATTAATCTAACTAGATAAGGATCTAACAACAAGTGTTATTTTTTATATGGATCTAATGGTGAGAGTGAAACTTGTCAAATAAAGATCAATGATGTGTATTGAATCAAATAGGTCAAAGTGATAGATGTTTAATGAATTAAAATTCCAAGATAATCTCTAAGATATCGATGGAGTGAATTTTTTTAAAATTATTAGTAATAATTGAGATGATAATAAGTGTTTGATGTTTAATAGTGAGCAAAGGTAAAGACCATGCTAATTTGATGAGATCCATGGTGCATATTTGGTCAAAGTTACTAGGGAGCAAGAGATGAGGTCAAAGTGATAGATTTTTAGCATAGTTAAAGATCAAGATACATTTTATTAATATCAATGATTCATATTTGTTCAAGATATGAGAGGGCACGATGATGATAAAGTGTTTGATGTTTAACTGTGATCGTTGTCATTTAAATTAGTCAAGGGAAAACCTAGTATGTAGTATTTTGCTCATATATTTTGATCCAAGATGAAATTATTGATGTAAAAAAAGAAAATTTGTATATAAATTCAATTCAAATCTAGTGAATCTAGTTATAATGTATAAATGTTTGTACAATTAAATTTATTAAGCTCCAAAGTTGATTGTGTGTTTGACCATGTTTTGTAAATGACTTGAGAAGGATGTTTGAGTTATTCTGATGCTGTTTGGATGCTTCAAGGTAAATTAGATATTGGAGAGTGTTTTACAATCCCTAAGGATGATATCTATGTATTTTTGAGATTTTAACAATCTATACTCAATATGCACAAATGCTTCTATGTTGACTATTTGATCATTTGTGGTGTTCTTGTGTACAAGGCTAATGTTTGAGTAGATTGAACATACATATAGGTGTGTAATGATTATTTTAATCATTTGAATATGTTTATAAGGTCATGTGGAGTGGACATATGCATTTTTAAGTTATATTTGGTTCTTATTTCACTCAATGGAGTACTAAATAGGTGAATAGGTCTCCATGAGACTTATAAAGGCTACTAAGGCTTAATTGAAAGGAGTAGCTACTTAAGGGTGACCTATGGATGCTTTGGCCAACCTATGTGGATGGTATTTAAATATTTTTGTCACTTAGATATGCACCCTTTGAGGAGATGCAAATCTCTCTTTATCCAATTGGCACAATGGAATCACCTCTAGGCTTGTGGGCAGCCTAAGGAATGAGGTGAGTCTCTAGATAAGGCTATCTCCCTTGATATACCACTTTCAATTACAACTAATACTATACTTAGGGGTGAAAAGAGATAGATAACTAAAATTAAACTAATATAATGGATGTGATATGCCATATATTTTTATGACTTCCAACCATATGCATATTACACTTGAAATCAAGGATAAACTAAGACCTACAGTTCTCCAATCTATGTCTTCTTGCATCAATGTTACATTATGAGGTTATGGAAGAATGTCTTAGGCTATGAGGACTATAAAACATACCTTTAATTGTACTAATTAAAATTAAAACTCACTCAAACATGGACATCTCCTAGAACACTTCACATGACCTATAAGAAGAAGCTGCAAATAGGTGAGAGAATGGGATAATATGCTAAGGAATCCATAGTTTTCACTAAGTAAATCAAATATTCAAGAAAAATAAACTATGTATAGTCATGGAAGAGGTAAAAATTAGTAATTTTATTTATTTAAAGGTATACAAATGAATATAGAGTCACCATACTCAGGTGGAGCATCTAATACAATGCCAAAATGGCTAGTTCTTATAGAACTTGTGAGAGAGAAGAAGAGAGAAGTCCAAGGGTCACAAGGACACTTGTAAAGATGATAAAATAAGCTATCCATGCATGAAAATAATTTATGGTTCAAACCATGCTATATCAAGGCTTTAAGTGTCAATCCAAGTCACAAACCTCATGAAAAGTGGCAAGAAAACTCCTCAACTGGATCAAAGAAATTGCCTTTATGATTGGATCTATTTTAACATCCCATAACTTATTATTAATATTAAAAATTATTATAATGGAAGGGGATACTCTCATAAATTCCTCTCCATGAATTTATTGTATGCTTGGTCCTTGGTAAACATATGAAAGTGAGACATCATCATCTATTGTCTAGAAAACTACCCTTCCATACACCCTGCCCACTTGGCCTCCAAAATTCCTTCATTTTCTCATGAAAATACATTGGATTAAGTATATTAAAATTTTAAATACCTTTCATGGCCTTATGATCATTAGGGGCACCTTAAATGGAGCTCATTTGAAGTTTTCCATCTTCTTTACTAACTTGTCTAATATGCCAGATTTGATCACCTAAGTTGAATCACCTGGTTGAGAAAATTAAAATATTTTTCAAAGAATTAAATTAATATTTGGAGTTATATTAATTCTTAATCTTCCATAAAAACTTTATTTCATCTCTTAACTCTTCTTGTAGCCTACACAACACATAAAACAGTGACAAAAACCCTATTTTTGCCCCCATCCGTACAAGTCCATATAGCACGTCTTGGTGTGAAGTAGCCTGAGGTATTAATATACAACCTATAATAATAATTATAGACAAAATATTTCATCTTAGTATCTATCAATCTTAATTTCCCAAAACTAGTCCTTAGCAAGGGTTTAGTAGGGTTTTAGACTTATTTTTTGGTCTTAAGGATTGTTCATAGAGTTTTCATGTCCAAATTTCAATCTAATGCCACAAAAAATTTGTATATTAACCTATATATCTTCTCCAAAATTCTTGAATTACCATGAAAATCATTAGAAGCAATATGAACATTCAAAGTTCCTCACTCAAATCCCTTTCTTCCATTTGCACAAGCCAAAAGTTGTTGCTATGCCAAAATTGGGTTTATTTGAAACCTCACTGATATCCAAAGGCTTAAAAAAAATTAAATTAATTCATAAACATTATATAATCGATTATAAATCTCTCTTACATTTTGAATTGAAACTAATTGTCTGTTTGGTCTTTAGGCATAACCATGCCTCATGGGTCTATCTATAACTTCCATAGTACAAGGTGCCCTGTTAAGTTCCATTCCTTCCTAATTGGTATTTATTATTTTTATAGGTTTTTTAAAAATATATACACCTTTATCTATGTCTCCTTTAATTTTTTTTTCAACTTTCTATCTCCATTTTCCAAATCTGATCAAGTTTGACCCTAAGGAAGTACCCCCTATCTGAGACAAAATAGGGGATACTTCCCCTATTCCCTCAAATAATTTAGATGTATCATTATATTACTCAAGTTGTGAGGAATATTTTCACAATTTTTGAACATTTGGTCATCCCATATGGCCTTCCAAATGCATGAACTTATGAGACAAACTTGAAGAAAGGGCACTATCTACAGGGGTTTGCATTTTGGACTAAGTATAGACTATTAGGGGTCCTTTATTTGTTTGTATATCCATTATGATGTAGACATTAAATCATCATGATCCATATTAAATTATTATAGTTCTTCCTATCACCTATACTCTCTATATAGCTTCACATGCCTTGACTCAGTCAAGACTGAGTTACCCTGCCTATCTCAGTCAATAGTCGGTTGTAAGTAGATTCTAAGCCCTGTAGATAGTGCCATTCATGATTCAAGTTTTATACAATGATTAAGATGCTCCATATAGTTATCTAAAATCACTTGTCCCCTATTTGAAGTCACTTGCTTCATCATTTCAAACACTACCTCCCTATTTATCTAGTCTCTACCTTGACTGTGACTATATACATTGGTTTTGGGACTTGTTGTAAATGTTTATGACCTTTTCATTTGGGAAATATATTTTTAAGTCTATATGGAACCATTATAATGGAAAAATATACATGTCTACTCATGAATTTGGGTTGAAGGTCCTAAGAACAATACGTTGACACTCAAATCAAGTCACTACCTACCCTATCTCAGTCATTTCTAGCTAGATGTAAGTGGATATGAGACCTTGAGTAGGTGTTTAAAGACTCTCCATAAAGCCTTAAAGTCAAAAAAACAATTGTCTATACCCTTTACTCACCTTGAATTCTCTAAGACACCGCCAAAATAACAATGTAGCTCATTGTCAACTATGTTTATTGTAGGTGGATGTTTAAGGGCTTCAACTGGGATGATCATTATGTGAAAAGGTCTACTTGAGTCCACCTTGGGGTCACACCATAACCATATGACATTTAACTCATATTATATGCTCAATGAAGGTCCAAACTATTCTTCCTTTGAACCGAGACACCCCTAACCTTAAGACCATGTTATAGGTCTCTATTTGCATAGTGTACGGAGTGGGAAAATATATAGAAGCTAAAACAATAGCCTTTCCTTCTCATTGATGACCTTTTAGTCCATATATACCACCTAAACCATTTTTAACCATTAATATATAGAAAATAGACCTAATTTTTAACTTGGATGGATATATGTCCCTTTTGGATTTAGGCATGTAGACTAAAATCCCTATGCTTAGGGTTTTTATAGGTACTTTGAGGGCTTTTGAAGACCACCTTCCCTCTATCAGCTACCCTTCCAACTTGGCAAGGGTATTATCCATGTTAAAGGATATCAAATAAGGTTATTATAAATCATAAAAAGTGCATGAGGTCATGTCTAATGTTATTCAAAGAATGCTCATAGGCCTCTATTTTCCCTTTTTAAGGACTATGGCCTGAAACAATCATTACCCTTTTGAAGATGGTTCTTAAATTGTTGAGAAATTTATCAACCTTAATAGGTATTTTCATAATGATTTTAGCCTTCTATAACCTCAAAAAGATATTATCACTTGTCTCAACATCCCAAAGGGCAAGCCCTCATTTGTCTGCCTAGGTCACCTGTAGGTGGAGGTTTATTATATAGGTAGTAATCATGAATTCAAGTAGTAGAGAGGGTAGCCATAATTATGGTCAGTCTTATGTTTTCATCAAGTCTCCAAATGCAATCTTAAAAATCCTATGAAGTTGAAAACCATATAAAGTATTTCTCTTCTCATCATGACTTCATTAAAGACTCCTGTAGGTACATATGAACTGTATGCAGGCAAGATGCTTGGAATGGAGTATAAAATGAGGATGAATGAATCCCAAAATAAACTCAAACTCAAAATAAAAACCTAAAATTCATTATTTCCAACAAGGATATATTGAAATAATTTTTGAACATCTCCTTCAACATGAAATCCACTTGTAAACATGTGGAATAAGACAAGCAAAGTGTTGAATGACTGGTCTAACATGGTGGAGACATGGGTTTTCAGTAAAATATGGGGTGTGAGACTAAAAAATATAATTATGTGTCTCCCATGACATATAAACATATAATACACCATTTCCCATTTAAATAAATCTTATGCAGAGAATACAACTTTATGAAAGTAGTGAAATGGCTAAAACTGCACATAGTGACTTCATCTTGCAAAGTGAGTTACTTGGACTATAAAATCAACTCCAAATGTGAAAAAAATCATGGATAAAATTATAAAAATGAGTAAAAATCATTTGGAAGTAATCTTAATAGCTAGCTTATATGAACTTTTCCAAACAAGACCAAAACATGAAGGGTGCATAGATTGATAGGTATATTTAAACAATAAACTTCAAATGGATTATTCATAAATCAAATTTAATAATTATAAAACTTATTGATATAAAAATTAAGGTCTAAAATTTTATAATATACCCCCAATATCATTTTTCCTGATACTACTTGTACTAATTGTACCAATAAAAAACATGCAAGTCACTTTAGTGTGTTTAAAAAGCCAAGAAAAGAACATAATGGTTTTTGCCTCAAAATGGAGCTTATAGATCTATTAAATCATGGATATGAGTTTGGGGAAGATTAATATTCACATTTACACCTTTTCCAAGTGTCACACTTCCCAAGGAGGCCAAATAAGTGCCATTTTCTTCCTTTTCTTTAAGAAAATTGACTTTTCTCTGAACAATCTACCATATTTTTAGTAATTTCAGTTATCTAAGGATTATACTGAAACATGTGACATGGAATCACATTTTTACACTTTTGATTTTCCAAATAAACCCATACAAATCATTAAATGCACTATTTTGACCCCTTAAATGACCCAAAAATGATATAAGGACATAAAAAACTAATTGACCAAAGATAAGATAACATTATTTGAAATCAAATGACCTATGAAACACCTCATGAAATTATATTATACCTCTTTATATACCTAAAAATCCAATTTTTTTAATATGGGTACCCCAATTTGACTTAAAAGTCAAATTTGGTCAACAAATTAGTGACTCATAGGGGTAGTATGCCTGCTATACTAACTAGATTGTAGCCTTATTAGTCCATTGGGATTAGGATTCATCTAAGGAATGAGACAAAATAAAAATTTTACCGTTGATGATAAACCTTTGATCAAAACAAGACACAAGTGACTACCTCTACCACATAAAGCAAAAGACACACACATAAAAGAAAATAAACACACAAGACACACACATGTGATATAAGCACATAGGGTAAGTAGAGAAAAAACTATTATCTAAAACTAAAAATGAGCATACATCCCTCTTAGATGAAATGGAAATTTTGAAGCATCACCTCATTCATGATATGGAACATGGTGGAAATATGTTTCTTCTTGGATTGGATGTTTTGTGGATCAAACTTGTCCTTTGGCACTTCAATTATCATAATCTCAAGTAGACCATCTTCAAAAAAGTATAAAATTTAAAATTATTCCTCTTGTATCCAAAAATCTATAACCTTATCATGTAGATCTTCAATTGCAACCTCAACTAATGATTGAGCAAGGCATGCCTTCTTGTCTTCCATGGTGCTCTTAACAAGATTAGGCTTCTCCTCAGTTGCAAACTCTTTTAGCTCATCAAGGATATTTTAAAAATCTATCCAATCTTGATCATTGTCTTTCATGGAAAATTCTTCTTTCACCTTGTCATATTCTAGGCCCTCAACTTGTCAAAGCTCTTCAAGTTCTTGAAGTAACTCCATTTGTAGCTACCGATCATCCTTGTCCTCCTTATCATCTATAACCACTGTCTCTTCCATCTTCTTTTCTTGATGTATTATATCATCAATATGGTGTTATTTAAGCTCAATTTCATCATAAAGTGGCTTCATGATAGTTGGTTTTTGACCAGTAGAAAGAGATCCATCTTTATGTTTGATTTCACACTCAAACTCATATTCATTATTGGGTTTATCATTAGCTATGCAATCTTTTGGAGAAGAAGAAACTTCAAGGTTGATTGTTGAGAGACAACACCAAAAATATCCAAATTTATTTGAACAAGAGTCCCAATAGGCATGGTAAAAAAATGTGTCACTTGGATATGCACCCTTTTAGGATATTCAAATCTCTCCTCATCCAAGTGGCACAATGGAATCACCTTTAGGCTTGTGGGAAGCGTAAGGAATGAGGTGAGTCTCTAGATGGGGCTAGCTCACTTGATGTACCACTTTATATTGTACCTACTACTAGACTTGGGTGTGAAAAGAGAGAGAGATAACTAAAAGTAAAGTACTCTAAGTGAGGTGATACACTAGATATGTTGATGACTTCCAACCATATGCATATTATGATTGAAATCAAGGACAAACTAAGACCTACATTTCTCCAATGTATGTATTCTTGCATTAATGTTACATTATGAGGTTATGGAAAAATGTATTAGGCTAGGAGGACTATAAAAGTTTCCTTGAATGGAACTAATGAAAATAAAAACTCACTTAAACATGGACATCTCCTGGAACACTTTACATGCCTTACAAGAAGAAGCTACAAATAGGTGAAAGAATCGAACAATATGCTAAGGAATCCATAATTTTCACTAATAAAATACAACATTCAAGAAAAACACACTTTATATAGTCATGTAAGAGATTAAATTTAATAATTTTATTTATCTAAAAATGAGCATTCAATATAATGCCAAAATGGGTAGTTCTTATAGAACTTGTGAGAGAGAGAAGAAGAGAGAATTCCAAGGGTCACAAGGACAATTTTCAAGATGATAAAATCAGTTATCCATGCATGATAATATGGTATGGGTCAAACCATTCAAGATCAATAGCTCCAAGTGTCAATCCAAGTCACAAACCTCATGAAATGTGGCAAGAAAACTCCTCAATTGGCTCAAAAAAACTACCTTCATGATTGGAGTTGTTTGAACATCATATAACTGATGATTATAATTAAAAATTATTTGAATGGAATGGGATACTATCATAAATGCCTCTCCATGCATTGGTTTCATGCTTGGTCCTCTAAAAACCTCTAAAAGTGAGCCATCATCATCTAATATCCAGAAAACTACCCTTCCATGCACCCTACCCAATTGGCCTCCAAAATGCCTTTAAATTTCTCATGAAAATAAAGGAGAGGAAGTGTATGAATTTTTTATATACCTTCCATGTCCCTATGAGCAACAGGGACACCTTAAAATGAGTTCATTTAAAGTTTTCCATCTTCACTAGCTTGTCCAATATGCCAGATTTGACTAGATGAGTTGAATCACCTATTTGGGGAAATTATAATTTGTTTCAGGGAATTAAATTAATATTTTTAATTATATTATGTCTTAATATTCCATCCATTATTTTTTTCATGTCTTAACTCTTCTTTTAGCTTGCACAACACACAAAATAGTGGAAAAAACCTTATTTCTACCCCTATTCGTACAAGTTCGTAAAACTCATCTTGGTGTGAATTAGACTGAGGGAGTATTATAAAACCTATAATCATCATTATAGATAAAATATTTCATCTTAGTATCTATCCAACTTCATTTCTTATAACTGGTCCTTGGTAAGCATTTAGTAGGGTTTTGGACCTATTTTTTGGTCTTAATGATTGTTTATAGAGTTTTCAAGTCCAAATTTTAATCCAAAGCCAAAGAAATTTGTTTAGGACCCTCTATATATTCTCTAAACTTATTTATTTACCATGCAAATCATTATAAGATATATGAGTATTCAAAGTTGCTCACTCGAACCCCTTTCTTCCATTTTCACAAGCCAAAAGTTGTTCCTAGCCCAAAATTTGGTTTTTTAAAAACCTCCTTGCTCTCCAAATGATTAAAATAAATTTAAATGACCTCCTAAACATTATATAATCCATTATAAAACTCTTATATTTGGAATTGAAACTAACCCTCTATTTGGTCTTTAGGCATAACCATGCCTCATGGGTTTCTCTGCAGCATCCTTAGTACATGGTGCCCTGTTGAGTTTCATTCCTTCCTAATTGGTATTTATTATTTTTATAGGTGTTTAAAAACTTTATACACCTTCCTCTGGTCTCCTTTAATTTTTTTTTCACCTTTTTATCTCCATTTTCCAAATCCTGTTAGTTTTGACCTTATGGAAGTTACCCCTATCTAATATAAAATAGGGGGTACTTCCCTTATTACCTAAAAAAATTTAGATGTATGATTGGATTACTAAAGTTTTTAGGAATCTTTATACAAATTTTGAGAACTTGGTTATTCCCATATGACCTTCCAAATACATGAAAGTATGAAACAAATTTGTAGAAATGGCACTCTCTGTAGGGGTTTACATTTTGGACTGAGTGTAGACTATTAGGGGTCCTTTATTTGATTGTATCTCCATTAGTATCGATAAATTATATCATCATGATCCATATTAAATAATTATATTTCTTCCTATCACCTATAATCCCTATATACCTTTGCATGCCTTGACTTAGACAAGACTAAGTTACCTCACTTGTCTCAATCAACAGTTGGTTGTAAGTGGATTTCAAGACCTGTAAATAGTGTCCTTCAGGATTAAAGTTTTATATGATGCTTAATATGATCCATAATTTTCAATTAAATCACTTATAACCTATTTTGAGTCACTTGCTTCATCATTTCAAACACTACCTCCCTATTTATCTAGGTTCTACCTTGACTGTGACTGTATACAGGGGTTTTTGGACTTGTTGTAGATGCTTATTACCTTTTAATTTTGGCTAGATTTAGGTAAGTCTCTTTGAAACACTTATAAGGTCACAATATAGATGTTTACTCATGCATTTTGGTTTAAGGTCCTAAGTACAATACTTTGACACTCAAATCAAGTCACTACCTACCCTGTCTCAGTCATTTCCAACTAGTTGTAAGTGGATATGAGACCTTGAGTGGGTGTTTGGAGACTCTCCCCAGAGTCTTAAAGTCACAAAAATAATTATCTATACCATTTACTCACTTTTAATTCTCTAAGACACTACCAAAATAATAATATATCTCACTATCAATTATGTTTGCTTTAGGTGGATGTTTAAGGGTCTCAACTAAGATGATCATGGTGTGAAAAGGTCTACTTGAGTCCACCTTGGGGTCACACCATAACTATATCACCTTTAACTCATATTATATGCTTAATGGAGGTCCAAACTATGCTTCCTTGGACTGAGACACTCCTGGCCTTAAGACCCTATTGTAGGTCTCTATTTACATAGTGTACGGAGTGGGAAAATGTATTGAAAGCAAAGCAACAGCCTTTCCTTCTCATTGATGATATTTAGGCCATAAATACCACCTAAACCATTTTTAACCATTTATATATATAAAATATACCTAATTTTCAACTTGGATGGATAAAGATCCCTTTTGGATTTAGGCCTATGGACTAAACTTCCTATGCTTAGTGTTTTTATAGGCACATTGAGGGCTTTTGAAGACCACCTTCCCTCTATCATATGCCCTTCTAACTTGGAAAGGGTCTTATCCATGTTAAAGTATGTTAGATAAGGTTATTAGAAAGCATCAAAATTTTATGAGGTCATGTCTAATTCTATTCAAAGAATGCTCATGGGCCTCTATTTTCCCTTTTTAGTGATTGTGGCCTGAAACCATCGTTACCATTTTGAATATGGTTCTTAACTTGAGCAATTTATCAACCTTAAAAGGTTTGTCATAATTACTTCAACCTATTATAACCTTAATAAATATCCTATCACTTGTGTCAACATCCCAAAGGGGAGGTCCTCATTCCTCTACCTAGGTCACTTGTAGTTAGAGGTTTAGTATGTAGGTAGTAATCATGAATTCAAGTAGCGAGAGGGTAAGCATAGTTATGGTCAGTCCTATGTTTTCATCAAGTTTCTAAATTCAATCTTAAAAATCCTAAGAATTTGAAAACCATATCAAGCCTTTCTCTTCTCATCATGACTTCATTAAAGACTCTTGTAGGTATATATGAACTATATGCAGGCAGGAATCTTGGAATGGAGGAGAAAATGAGGATGAATGAATCCCAAGAACAACTCAAACTCAAACTCAAAATCAAAACCTAAAATTCATGATTTCCACCAATTATATATTTAAACAATTTCTAAAGATCTCCTTCAACATGAAATCCACTTGCAAACATGTGGAATAAGACAAGCAAAGTGTTGAATGACTAGTCTAGCATGGTGGAGACATTAGTTTTGAGAAAAGTATAGGGTGTGATAGCAGAACCTATAAGTAGTTTTCCCCAATAACATATCAACATATAAGACACCATTTCCCATTTAAATGAATCTTATGTAGCGAATACAACTTTTTGAAAGTAGTGAAAATGGTTGAAACTGTACATAGTGACTTCATCTTACAAAGTGATTTACTTGGACTATAAAATCAACTTCAAATGTGAAAAAAATAATATATAACATGATAAAAAGGATTAAACATACTATATAGTTAATCTTAGAAGCTATATTGTATGAACTTCTCCAAACAAGACCAAAAATTGAAGGGTGCACAAATTGATAGGTAAATTTGAACAATCAACTTCAAATAGATGATTCATAAAAAAAAATTACTAATTATTAAAATTATTAATATTAAAATAAATGTATCTAATTTTATAATACACACCCATGATATTTTATCCTGAAACTACTTGTGTTGATCGTACCAAGCAAAAACCTGCAAGTCACTTTAGTGTGTCTAAAAAGCCAAGAAAAGAGCAGAATAGTTTTGGAATCAAAATGGAACTTATAAATATATTAAAGGACATATATTAGTTTTTTTAAGATTAAGAGTCACATTTACACCTTTTCTAAGTGGCACACTTCCCAAAGAGGTGATATAAGTGCCATTTTCTTCCTTTTCTTCAAGAAAACTAATTTTTCTCTAAACAACCTATCATATTTTTAGTAGTTTCAGTTATATAGGACTTATAATGACACATGGGAATGACATAAAATTTTCAAACTTTCATGTTTCTCAATAAACCCATAAAAAGCATTAAATGCACTATTTTAACCCCTTAAATGACCCAAAAATGATATAAGGACATAAAAACTAATTGACCTAAGCTGATATAACATTAATTAACATTAAATGACATATTAAACACCTTATGACATGATATTACACCCCATTATAGACCTAAAACTCCAATTTTTTACTAGGGCTTCCCCAATTCAACTTAAAAGTCAAATTTGGTCAATAGATATGTTAGATGCCTTAAGGGCTAAGGTAAGTATTATGGCCAACCTAGATGTTGATAATCATTAAGACTATATAAATGGTGAAATCAAAAGTGATGGTTTATAGACTTGGAATAAGATGTGTGTGTGTGTGTGTGTGAGTATTGTAGAGTGAAGAAAAGAAAGAAGGGTTTGTTCCCAGTGGATGGGTTGTAGAGCATAGTAAGTTGATGATTATGTGTATGACATATAGGTCATATTTTTGATGTCGTGATAATGCTCTTGTAGGTTTAAAGATTGAAGATGAGTGAAGAGGTATAGAGTGATCCAAAAAGATGTTTTGGATGCCTTGAGTGTGAGTGAAGGATAGATGATGTCTGTGTGAGCTTGGTTATTGATTTAAGAGGTAGATCAGAGTACGGTCTATGTGTATGATCATTTGGTCATATTGTTGAAGATGTGACAGAGTTGTTACCGAGAAGTGTAGAGTGATCTAAAAGGCAGTTTTGGATGTTTATGAGTGTGTGAAGAAGTGAGGGGGTTGTGTTTGTAGGGTATATCCATTTGATTGGTAGGCAATCAGTGATTGATAGATGTTCATATCATAGATGTTATGAGGATGCTCAAAATCTAGGTCAGAAGGAGTTGACCATCATAGGGGTAGGTTCTCCTTGTGAAAATGGTGTTTCCCTAAATTTATGTTAGAATTACTTGACCATCTTAAGGGTAGGTTCTCCTTGTGAAATAAATATTTCACTAAATTTAGGTTAAAAGGACTTGACCATCCTAGAGGTAGGTGCTCCTTGTGAAATAGCTTTTTCACTAAATTTAGGTTAGAAGGACTTGACCATCCTAGGGGCAGGTGCTCCTTATGGAACAAGTGTTTCAATAAAGTATCGTATTTTCATACCTCTTATAGGACAAGTGGTCCATGTGTTTATAGGATTGAGAGTGGGTTTTATTCTCTAAGAAGTTTTCCCACGTATATTTTGTGTTGTGTGTGTGATCTTGCATTATCTATTATTCATTACTATAAACATATTAAATGCTTAAGTATTTAAAAGGTTTATAAATTTAATTGGATTATTTACCACCACTGATTGACCCCATCCCTCTCAGTGGTTTATACCTCTAAGAATTGATATCAGAGCCAGTCCTTTGGTAAAGGCTTGATAGTTTGAAGGTGATCTAAGGTATAATATGGGTCACCATCAAATGCAGGGAGGTTTTTCCACTAAGCAATCATGTTAAATGGATCTACCTATGATTTTTAGAGTTATGTATGAGGACCTACATCATGTCCCTAAGGTTTGACACTTGGCAATATGTTATGGATGGTTATTCTACACCTGCTACTCCTCCATCTAGTGCTATAGATAAGAATTTATTTGAGAGGAATTCTAAATTAATGAATGCTATCACTTGTGGTCTTTCAAAGACTAAATACACCAATGTAATCCATTACATATGTACTAGGTAAATGTGGGATAATTTTAAGACTATTTATGAAGGAGATTGAAAGGTTAATTTTGCTAAATTACAAACTCACCAAAAGACAATTTGAGAGTTTCAAGTTGAAGGAAGAATATTTTGTTGTATTCTTTCTAAACAAATTTGATGATATTTTGAACACTATCAGAGGTCTTGGAGATAATATTGAAGAATATATTGTAGTATAAAAAGTATTAAGGTCTCTATCCCTCAAATTTTATTGAAAAGTGTTTTTTGTAGAAGAAACTCATGATCTTACTCAGTTGAATATGGATGAGTTGCATGGCATCTTTACTGCCTATGAGATGAGAGTAAATGATGATATACCACCAAAGAAGGAAGTAACATTCAAGATATAAATTAATCCAAAGAATAATTTCCAAGGTAAGAAAGTCAAGGAGGATGACATATCAAATATTGATGAAGATGAACTAATTGCTTTGTTTACAAAGAAATTGAAAATAGGGTTAGGTATGTATAAGGGTAAACTACCCTTTAGATGCTTCATTTGTGGAGAGGTAAGACATTTTGATAATAAGTGACCTCATAAGCATAATAAAAATGATGATGAAGAGCATGGTGAATGCCAAGATGAAGACAAGAAGACATACAAGTTTGATAAAAGGAAGAAAGGATTCAAAAAGTATGACAACAACAACAAGTATTTCAAGAACAAGAAGAGTCTCTACACAAATAAAGATTTTAGCTCATCAAATGAGAGTGAAGATAGTGAATTAGAGTATGGTTATGAAGATGATGGTCCTATTGAATATGAATACGTCTTTATGTCTGAGGAAGGAAGTTGATCATATCAAAAGGAGTCTACTTGGAGTGATTTAGGTGATGATAAAGTTGAGGTGGACTATGAGACTGAATTTATGAGTGATCTTGAAGAACTAAGGATTGAGAATAAAATTAACAAGAAGATGAAGTCACAAATCAAGGACTATGAGGAGTAATTTAGTGTGTTTGAAGCAAGAATGAATGAAGACATTGAAGAGCATGAAGATATAGTCAAGCATCTCAGTTGTAAATTAGAAATCATTTCTACAAGACTAAAAGCTAAAGAAAATGAGTGTTCAAGGTATGTAATTTAAATTTATTCATTGAAATATAATTTATAGAATTCTTCAAGTAAGGATAAATCATTTTTCAAGTTTTATAAAACTTCTAATGACTTGTATAATCTCCTAAAGAGTCAACAGTCTGCTTGTGACAAATTTGGACTAGGTTTTAATGAAGATTCCAAAGTTTCTTCTCAAGTTGACATGAAGGTTAACGAAATAAAGTTAGATCATCCCTTGAAATTCACCAATCGGTCAAGAAATAATGGTGCAAATAGATTCAAGACCAATCAGGTGAGACAACATAATGCTATTAGGCATGTAAACTTTAATGGTTGTCATTTTACTTGTAATTAGTTTGGGCATAGAGCTAGAGAATTGAAGAGGCCTATTAGAAATGAATTTGCATGGAACTATGATGGGGTTAATTATTTAAAAAGGTGTGAAAAAATTTAAGTGCTTCAATTGTATTGATGAGGGACATTTTACTAAGTATTATCCAAATAAGGTAAGGAAAGGTGAGTCTTCTTTGAAAGAAGTATCTTGTTTGAATTATGAAAAGAATGGACATATTTCAATATTTTTTTATAATAAATAAATGTAGGATTATCTTATTTCAAAAGGCATATTGTGTTTCACTTGTCAAGAGAGAGGTCACATTTCTAGATTCTGCAAGCAAAGGCCTACAAGATAGAATAGGTTTAATCAAGCTCCTAGACTACAAGAAAGAAGGCAAGCTAACTCATGGAAACCAAAGGTGGTAAGTGTGATTCATGATGAATCTATAGGTTCAAGTAATATGTTTTATATGGTGGATAATGCTACATAAGTTGGAGAGTGCCAAGGGCTCTCATTATCTACTCATGTTATGAAAGAAGAGACCATGCTCAAGGAAAAGACTAAGGTGTTGGTTGAGGCTAGTTCTAAGGTGTGTATGGATTCAATATAACATCCTAATATTGTTGATAAAGTTTGATGCAAATAAAATAAATTATCAATGCACATTTATGAAGTTATTTCTTTAATTGAAAAGGTATTTCATGAATCTTTATTGTCCCCATATGTTATCAATCTAATTTAAGAAGAAAAGGAGAATATTGTAGTGGATGAGCATGTTGCTTCTCTTAAGCCTAAGAATAAGAATAAAAACTATCAATATCATATGAATAAGGAGGAAAAGTAACATGAGGAGTTGTGGGAAACTCTTGGTTTTACATTATTCTAAGACATTGTGAGTTAGGGTGTTTCTATCTAGGCTTTAAGGAGACACTTGACAAGCAAGAAGAAGCATAGTGGATGCTAGTTGAGATTTGGTTGATGTTGCAAGACAATAAATGTAAAGAGAAGATGTGCTTGGTTAAGGGGGAGAAACAAGTTCATAATATTTCTTCAGATTTTGTGGTGAATTGTGTGTTCCAAGAGTATTCAGTGACTTTGGTCCTAAAGCTGAGTTCTTATCATTTTTTAATGGATGGAGGAGTTGGTAAAAGGTAGAGAATGAAGAATAGAATAATATGGTGTATAATAATAATGATTTCAAGTTCATTAAAAGTGGTTTCATATGTTTTTTCAGTTAAAGAAAGTGTTTTACAACCATTTGTCTGAGATGACCATTTTGGTCAATGGTCTCTACCTAGAAGGAGCTTGAAGTTCAAATCTGATGTTTTCAAGGTCTAAAAAGGCATGATTTGGGTGTTTTCAATTAGATCAGGTATGTCCAATTGAAATATATGCTATGATGGTGTCATATTTATTTCATGGTATGTTTTTGTCATTTTGGCTTGATGCTTGCTATGTATGCTCACTTTGCAGGGTCAGATTGAAGGTTTCCAAGTTGCAAAGGAGGATTTATGAGCTGTTAAGATGATATTTTGTAGATAAAGGTATGTTGACCTTATTCTAGCATGACCCAGGTGGTTTTGTGGTGTAAAGGTGATCCATAATCATAATGAAATTAGTGTCATAGAAACATAAAACACACTTGCAATGGATCAAAACCTTAATATAATGATTTACTTAAAATTGACATTTTAAATGATTATAAAATTAAAATTAGTTTTTAAATATCCAAAATAGGCAAAATTTAAGAGTGAAATAAAATAAGAGACCAATTTGATATAAAATACCACATGATTTGATAACAAAGTTCTATTATAAAGCCTACGTCTCTGGATCCATTCTAATGGGGGATCACTCCTTATTAATTGTAGCAAAAACCACTTTACAATAATAATAAATATTCAAAATCATCTTCATAGACTTTAAATATATTAGAATATTACTCAAAAACCATTTACAAAGTCTGAGGCAAATTAAAATACTTTAAGTCTCTCTACCACTCTCAAATATGCCTTAGAATAACACTATTCACATCCAAACTTTGCTTCAAATATAATCTCATCCCCTTTATATACTGTTTGAGCTCCATGGTACATCAGTCAAATCTTTATCCTTTTATCCTAAGCACCATGGTTCATCTCCCTTCTTCTACATTTTCTTTGGTCTATGTTAATCTTAATCCCACATTGGGAAGATGGAGGGTTCGTGGGATATTGATATACCATGGAATTCATGTCTTAAATTACCAAGTAATTGGCATCACCACGTATTGTGTAGGAATTATGGTGGAGTGTGGAAAGTTTTTGGTGTGGCATGTGAGATATTTGGGAACCATGGGTTAGAATGTGACATTTTGTGGACGTTTGAATGTGTCATGAAACATGGGGTCTTGTGGCATGATGTGGAAAGTGTGAATGTCACATGGAAAGTTGGAGGAATTTTGAGGGACTTTGGATTGAAATTTAATTAATTACATAATACTAAAAATTAGACCATAGTGAATGGTGGCAAGCCACGTGATGGGTAGGGGACCTTCCACATGGTCTAATCTCCTCTCACCACTTGTTTTTCACTCATCTATTGTTGAGCACTCATCACTTGTTGACATCCAAACCCCATTTTTTTTACTTGTCTATTTTGATCTTATATCCATCATAACTCATGCATATGGGATCAATTTTGTAAACCATGAAATGCATCAAAAATATCTTAATGATCCCTTCAAAATGACAATGATAAAAATGCAATTTAAAGACTTCATTTTTTATAGTGAAATAGATCCTCCTAGATCAGAAGGTATGTCAAAGTCAAATTAGATATTTATGAGTGTTTTCAGTTTTCTCAATTTTGGTATAAGGGTAAGCAAGCCTAAAATGGGTTATAGGATGTATGGGTTTCCAAAATTATGTAGGTTCAAATACTGCTCTAGAAGTGTGTGATGGTTGTCTCCAGGGGTGTAATAAGTTTTAGAGGTGGGCATTGAATAGAGGGAGATTTGTTGACCCTATTTGTTTTGAGATTGTAAAGTTTTGGGATATGCTATAAAAGTGGTTTGCCTTATGATTTAAGGTATGAGACTTCTTAATAGGTTGAATGAGCCAAATGTGTTTTCAAATCAAGATTCACATAGATTTGAAGGTTTTCAAATTATTCAAGATTTAGTCAAAATGGAGGCCTAATTGGCTAGTATATTTTTGAAGAAATTATATTGAAAAGGATGAGATAGGTGATAAAAATTAGTGTTCTTGAACTGGAACATGATAACTCTCAATATATGTATTTTTAGGTCTTGAAAGTGTGACTATTGAAAGTTGTGGGCTATGCAAGTTCTAGGCAGGGTTACAAGGAGTCTAGACAGGCCTAGTGTGAAGATTTGATGTTTTTACTTAGTTTCTCCAAAAGAAAAAGGAATGAGTGTTTTAAGGTGAGTTTTTATGTTTATTTATAGGATGGTTTCTATTTTTTGAATGCCATGATGTTGTGTTAGTGGTCCTTGAGGTGGCTTGAGAAAGAAGGCTAGTAAGCCTGTGTGGTGGTTCTTCATGGTTGGTGGAGATCTAAAGATGCTCAAGATGTACAACGGCTCAGAGATATTAGGTAAAGTCCCTCTCAGATGTTTCTTGGATAGTTATATTATATTTTATTGATTTTGTGTATTCTTTCTTCATTGGTTACAATGCTTTGTTGAAACAATGTTGGCATGTATCAAAAGGAAGTTGTCAAGGTAAGAAGAGGTAGGCTCAAGTTAATGGGGAGTTTTTATCATATTTATAAGGTGCTCCTCTCATTTTGGTGGTATTTTTAGGTCCTTAAGATTAGTTTTTTCCAACTTTATCATTGTGTTAAAGGGGGAAAATGTTTTAATTATGAGAGTTCTTGAAGAGAGAGAAGGAAGGTGAGCTATATGATGGGTGTTGACATTAATGAAAAGGGGGAAGATTTTTGGATACTTGTAAGTGATGTCAGAGAGGTGTTTAGGAGAGTGGATTAAGTGTCTTTATAGTCTAAGTGTCAATGACAAAGTGTGCAGTGTGTTTGTCCTAGTACGCTTGAAGTAAGCTTGGTTGATCTTCAATTTTGGCAAGATTAGGGATGGGTTTAGAGTATTGATCATGTCTGAGGGGTCCTATCATAGGTCATGGATGATTATAGAGCTTATGAAAGTACATGGTATTCATATGGTTCTTCATTATGTTCATCTTGGCATAGTTGGTTCTATGATAGAAAAATCTATGTAGGCATATTGATGACATCATATTTCACACATATGAAGGTTCCAAGAGCATCTTTATATATGAATGGATTCCTATATGAAAGGTGATCATGTGGTCCACATTTAAAGTCATGAGGTTGAGCAAAGCACAAGTTATTAAGGTATAGAGTTAGCTTCTCAAACAAAAGTTCACTAAGTTCCCATACTTAGCCAATTTAGAAAAGGGAGATATAACAGTGAACATTTAATCACATCGCCGATATAAGACACAAAATTAATATGACTAAATAAGGATAAAATTGAGAGTGTTATTATTTTTACATATCTAACTGTGATTGTGAGACCTGTCAGATAAATATCAGTAGTGAGCAGGTGTTTGTACATGTAGATCAACTATGCATATTGAGTCAAATAGGTCAAAGTGATAAAGGTTTAAAGAAGTTAAAGTCCATGATACTCTTGAAGAGATTGATGGAGCATGTTTATTACAAATTTTTAAGAAGAAATAAGATGATAATAACTATTTGAATTTTAATAGTGAGCAAAGGTAAAGACCATGCTAACCCAAGGAGATCGATGATGTGTATTTGGTCAAAGTTGCCAAGGAGCCTGAGATGAGATTAAAGTGATAGATGTTTAACATAGTTAAATATCAAGATACTTTCAAGGAAGATTGATGATGCATAATTTTTTTAAGCTATAACAGGGCATGATATGATGAGAAAGTGTTTGATGTTTAACTGTGATTATTGGTATTTAAGTTAGCAAAGTGAAAAAATAGTCTACAATATTTTGCTCATATCTTTTGATCTAGGACAAATTTATTAATGTAGTAAAAATAAAAGTTATAGATGAATTAAAGGGAACCCAATGAATCTAGTTATAAGCTCTAAAGTTTGTACAACCAAATTTATTTAGATCTAAATTTGATTGTGTGTTTGACCATGTTCTGTAAGTGACTTGAGAAGGATGTTTGAGTTATTCTAATGGTATTTTGATATTTCAAGGTGACTTAGTGATTGGAGAGTGTTTTAGACTCCCTATGGATGATCTTAATTGATTTTGGAGGTTTTAGCAATCCATATTCAATATGAACAAATAATTATAAGTTAACTATTTATTTGTTCATGGCGTTCTTGTGTACAAGGCTAATATTTGAGTAGATTCAACATCTGTAGAAGTGTGTAATGATGAATTTAATAATTTTAAGATGTCTAAAAGATCATGTGGAGTGTACCTATGCATTTTGAAGTGAAATTGTGCTCATTTTTTACTTAACAGAGTGCTAAATGGGTGAATAGGTCTCCATGAGACCTATAAAGGCTACTAAGGCCTAATTGAAAGGTGTAGCTCCTTAATGGTGAGCCATGGACACTTTTGATAGCCTATGTGGATGGTATTGAGCTATGTTATAATTGAAAGGTGTAGATTCTTAAGAGTGACCCATGGATACTTTGGCTAACCTATGTGGATGGTATTGAGCTATGTTATATGTATTAAGGTCTAAGGAAAGTATTATTGTTAACCTAGATGTTGATAGTCATGAAGAATCTATAAATGATGAAATCAAAAGTGATGGTTTCTAGACTTGGAAGAAGAGGTGTGTGAGAGTGTTGTAGAATGAAGGAAAGAAAAAAGGGTGTTTTCATATTGGATGGGTTATATATTTGAGAAGGTTGATAACTATATGTATGGCCTATGGGTCTTATTTATGATGTCAAAATAATGATCTTGCAGTTTTGAAGATTGAGGATGAGTGAAGAGGTCTAGAGTTATCCAAAAGGATATTTTGGATGCCTTGAGTGTGAGTGAAGGATAGATGATGTTTGTGTGATCTTTTTGGTTGATTTGAGAGGTAGATCATAGTGTGGTCTAATTATATGACCATTTGGTCATATTATTTAGGATGTGATATAGTTTTTTTGAGAAGTGTAGAGTGATCAAAAAGGTGGTATTAGATGTTTGTGAGAGTTTGAAGAAGTAAAGGGGATTATGTTTGCAAGGTGTCTCCATTAGATTGGTAAGTAATTAGTGATCAGGATATTTTCATATCATAGGTGTTGGGAGGGTGCTCAACATCTAGGTCAGAAGGACTTGACCATCTTATGGGTAGGTGCTCCTTATGAAATAGGTGTTTCGCTAAATTTAGGTGAGCAAGTCTTGACCATCCTAGGGGTAGGTGCTCCTTGTGAAATAGGTGTTTCATTAAATTCAAGTTAGAATAACTTGATCATCTTAGGGGTAGGTGTTCCTTGTTAAATAGGAGTTTCACTAAATTCAAGTCAGAAGGACTTGACCATCCTAGGGGTAGGTGTTCCTTGTGAAATAGGCGTTTCACTAAAGTCTCATGTTTCATACTTCTTTCAAGACAAGTAGTCCATGTGTTTGTAGGCTTGATAGTGGTTTTCATTCCCTAAGAGGGTTTCCCACATATATCCTTTTTTTGTGTGTGATCCTGCATTATCTATTGTTTATTACTATAAACATCTTGAATGTTTCATGAATGGTTGTATTGAATGATTAAATATTTGAAGGGTCTAGAAATTGAATTGGATTATTTGCCACCACTGATTAACCCCCACCACTCTATGTTTTTTACCTCTAACAGGGGGAAGTAGAGATATTTTTAGTACTGACCATATCATTTGGTTCATAATCTATTATCTACTTACCATTTTATAGTGCTAGATAGCTTGTATCCACTTCTCGAGATGTGAATGTAGAGATCTCATAGTTTGACACTCTTCATTGGATATAATATTGAATTTATGAATTAAGCACCACTTTTTAATATTCGACTACTTATTCTAATCAATTTAAAATTATTTTACACTCTCTGGTATGATGACTCAATCAATAGACATAAAAATAGAAGGCCTCCAATGTAATTATTTAGATCATAAAATGTCCTCATATGGAAATCAATTGATTGGTTTCAAGAAATCACTTAGCTTGGTGATCCTCATATTTAATACCCATTTTTGGTGCTATGGTGGTTTAGTTGCTTCTCTTTTTATGGTGGATCTTCAATTGTGAATTACATCATTTCTAATAGGCCCATATTTTTTCATATGTTTTAAATATTTATGTCTCAAATTTTCCTCTAGATCATTTTGATCACTATCTTATATTTTATTCTAGTACCCAACTCTCCACTTGTAACTCATAGAATTTTTAAAACCCAACAAAATACCACCATCAAGGTATTGGATGGAGTGATTAGGGATGAAGAGGGATGATGAGAAATTTAGTAGAGATGATGAGAGAGTTAATAGAGATGATGAGGGATGGTGAGGGTCAATGAGGGATTGATTTGGGAGGATGAGTGAGTGATTAGGGATGATGAGGGATAGTGAGGGCTAATTAGGGATTGATTAGGGAGGATGAGGGAGTGATTAGGGATGATGAGGGATGGTAAGTGTTAATGAGGGAGTGATTAGGGGTGATGAGGGACAAGGGATGGTGGTTTTATGAAAAAGGAGATATCTATATTTACCTTGAAATAGGATAGACTATTGTGTTTATTAATTGGATATCAATGTATTCAAATTAATGGTTCTATTTTTAATTAATGATATGTAGGTTATTTATTATATATTTTTTAGACATATTTAATATTATATTAAAAATAATGAATGTAAATATATTTAATTGATAATTTCATTTTCATAAATAATTATATATATATAATAATTTTTTGTTATATTTAAAAAATGGCTTGTAAATGACCTTTCAATATAAAAATAAGGGTGTGGTTTTTACAAAGTCCAATACCTTCCCGATTCACCTATTTTAGTTAAAAATATTTTCCACCAAATAAATGTCAATTTTCATATGATGAGGTAACATTGTGTAAAAAAGGTGAAACCCCAAAATTAAAAGTCTAAACTAATGGTCCCATTTTTTATTATTGGTAATCTACTAGAACAATTCAGATTACCGAGTTAAATAAGTAAACTAAAATAAGGAAGCCTCTAAAGTGGGTTTAAGATGTGTTGATAATGTCTTATGTTCTTGTTTATAGTTTCCAAAATAGGAGATATCTGTATTTATTTGAAATGGGATAGAATATTAGATTTATTAATGTTTGGTTATTAGTAATCAACTAAAAAAATGCATGATTACTAAATTAAAGAAGTAAACCAAAACTAGGAAGCCTCTAAAGTAGCTTAAAAATGTGTTGAGAAAGTCTTATGTTCTTGTTGATAGTTTCTAAAATAAGAGGTCTATTTGTTTTTTTAGATACACACTAGGGTTTTACAGGTCCCCTACCCATTTATAATATTAGAAAAAAGATTACAAATGTAACCTATCATATCAAAATAATAAAAAATACCAAGGCCACCAGAAAACAAGCTAGGCTAGATATATAGACAAGCAAAAACAATTAAACCAAAATACAAAACAACAACACCCTTTCGAGCTTACTAAGCCAAAAACCAAACAACAAGAGATGAATAAACTAGAAAAACAAAGGTTTCCCACCTAATTTGAGATGACTATAACATCTAGTAGAGATATACCAACAAATTTTATAGCTTCCATCGAGACCACCAAGCCCCTACTAACCAGTGCCAAAGAACTACCATGGTCCCCACTAAGAAAACATGTTTCGACCTACTACCTCATTAGCACAACACCTACATTCCTTGAAGAGAAAAAAATACTTAGATGGCCTTACATTTTGATCATCATCTCCCACACAAGGGCCTATGAAAGACAAGGAGGTGCCAGTCCATGCCTATGGAAGATGAGCTTTACCAAATATTTGACACCTTTAATATGCTCCCTTGAATGACACTTAGGCCTTTAAGCTTCCACATTTGGTATAGGGATTTTGGTTGATGCCATCAAAGGAGGAGGGAGGAAGCAACCTAACTGAGAATTAAAAAAATAAAATTATTCTTGAAAATTATCCACATGCCTTAAAAGGGTCACAAATTTAGTTTCCAAAGCCTTGTAAAATAAGATAAGGGTCATCCATAGATGATCCAAACTAGAAAAAAACAATTTTACATAGGGCCCATAGTTTACAACTACATTTTTTTTAATAGGCACACCCTATGCACAAGAGCATCAAAACAATCTACAAAAAGATGATTGTCGATCATTAAAGATAGGAGATTATTCATGAACATGGAAGCCACTTATAAATTTACCCTATTTTTAGGATTGCAACAAAGATAAGCTTCCCTTAGAAAATTTTAGATAGCTTGTAGAATCTACTTAGAGGTAACCCAAAAAATATCCTTCAAATGGGCTTGCGAAACTCCTCAAAAAACATTATTTCATGAGAATATCCCATGCCATAGACAAAAAGTATGATCAAAGCATCAATCATTGCCCTCCCCATTTCACTTTGGATAGAACCTAAAAGGTGACACCTAGTAGAAATCACATAGCTTGCCATAACCTTGGAGATGACACCTTACAATATGCACAACATTTGTTGATACCACCCAGTCTAGAAATAATATACGAACACTCCAAATAACAATTGAAACACACACGAACATGACACCATGCCAAATAATCCTTCGCATGAACTCCCATATAAAATCATGCATTATAGATATTACACCTCCCATGACACAAATGCAGCGAGAAAGACATTAAGTAATTAAAAAAAAATCCATTTTTTTTGAAAACATAAATAAATTAAACATAAACAAGAATTATGTCAATATTTGGTAGTTAAAGGATTTTACTAGGTAATTTAATAATATTAGGATTAAGAGAGATACACTAGCCATTATCTATTTGGATTGAGTAGTTATGAGGATATATAAAGTCAACTATGAAACATAACAGATGAGATCAAATGATAGCATTTTAAACTAGGATAGGATAGTGTGAAATTGACCTGCTATGAGGATGGGACTATATGGAATACTGAGGTGATGAATTAACCACCTAGCTATTATTATCCCTATACCAATAATGACCTAGTCATCCATATAGAATCTCATATTCTATTATATATGTGACAAATCTATCTCTAGTTTAATTAAAGTTTAATTTAATTGTCTAGCTCCCCATCCAATCCATATAGTGTATCTATTTATCCAACCCAACCATGCCTATCTATCTGACCATGCTTGCATCACTAGTCCTAATCTGGCCAACTTGAAAAACATAGGTAGGGTGGCATTTTGGTCTATCAACTATAATATTTTATAGGGTATAGTCCCTATAAAACCTATATCCATATGGTTGATCCATGTCTATATATAGGGGTGAGTAGGGTATTGGGTATTTTATTAGGGGAGGGGTAGGTGGAGATTAGTCCCTCCTCCCCCAAGATAAATATAATTAAACTCAAATCTATATGGCCCTTCTTCCCCAAAAGGGAGAGGGGGGCATGTCAATCTGGTCATTATGGTAGGGTCTTCTTCCTCCCCCTTTCCCCCTTAAGCCCTTTGAGTAAGTACCTTAATTCTTGGGGTTAATTTGCATGGGTGACTAACCCATATTTCCTTTGATTCTAGGGTTGATATCACTCCTTCAATCCTCTCCTAGGACTAAGAACCTAGCAAACTATTACCCTAGCACCCTTTTGGGTCTGGGTTTGATAAATATGATCTGGGGTTAGGGTTTAAGTTTTATAATCAGGGGATCAAGGAATCTTAGCATCTCTTCTCTAATGGTCTTCATTCACTTCATAGAGTAATGCTAAATCACATATGATTGATATATGGGGCATGTATTCCTAAAATCGAAATGCCCTAATGGGGGAGGTAAATACCATCAAGGAAATTTCCTTTTATTATACCCATATATAGATACATGGAGCCTACACTCTTAGGATAGTTTATATAATAGAATATTATAGATTGGGCTTTCTCCCTCCCCTTTCCTTTCATTTGATTTATCTACATGGGGATGGGGAGCCTACCAATTCAAATATAAGAGATGAGACTAGGCATTCTATTTTCTATTCCCTATTGGGCTCTTTCCCTCCCCTTTCCTTTCCTTTATCTATATGAAAATGGGGATCCTATTGATTTGAATTGATCAAGATTAACCACCTATGAGGATCTAATTGGTCCCTTTCCATCCCATTTTATTTCCTTTATCTAGACATGAATGGGGATGGGGAGCCTACTGATCAAGATATATGGACCTGTTATGAGAGATTAGGATTTGAGTAATAAATAGCGATTGACTAGCTATCTATATCTAGTTCTAATTGGAATATCAAGTTGTGGAATCAACCTCCTAACTATCTATATCCCAATATTAGTAGAGACCAACTCCTCCATTTATAATCCCATATTTTATTATATTCATCATCCTTCATCACTCCTTCCTCATCCTTTATCATCCCTAATCACTCCCTCATTAACCCTCATCATCCCTAATCATTATTTCCTCATCCCATATTATCCCTAATCATGCCTTATAATACATTTATTATGGGTTTATTGGAATTATTTTTTTTCCCGATCATCCCTAGTCACTCCTTTCTCTAAATAGGTTAGAATCCCCCCTACTTTTAAGATATACCTTGGGTATTCAATCAGATATTCAATTAAGTATAAAGTATTAAATATATGGTTAGGTAAGATATATATAGTTAGGATTAGATATGGGTGTCCAAGATCAATATATGGCTTTGGTATTTTATTAAGTAGGGAATACTCAAGAACCTATGGAAATAAGGATAGGTGTGTAGGGTATAATAAAGTCCAAGTAGGTAGGTAAGGCATACTAAAATACGTAGGGAAAGAAGGATAGGTAAGTATGGAATCCTGAAGTACAAGAAGGTAGGTAGGGCATATTCAAGATCAAGACATGGCTCAGGGATTTAGGTAGGGCATACCCAAGATCATGTTATGGATCAGATATTCAATCAAGGAAGGAATAGTTAAGTAGGTAAAGTAGGTAGAGCATATTCAATGGTATAAATTTATTACATATGTAATATGATTCAAAACTTCATTTCTCATTCTATCTATTGAGAAGCAAGTTTTCATTGTCAATAACATAAGTTAAGTGGAAGGGCATAGATAAGTAGGTATGTAAAGAATATATTCAAGTAATAAATAAGGAAAAAATCTTCCATTGATAGATAAGAATCTATTCTAGAAAGGGAAAGTTGGTATGACAAGAACAAAGATATATATCAGGAATAAATCTTCCCTTGCCTTATTTGGAAGGGCATGAGTAATTAGGTAGGGTAAGAACAAAGTTATCTAGCAGAGAGTAAGATTCCCTTGATAGCTATTCCTTAATCCATAAGCAAAGAAAAGATAGATATTAAGAAGGAAAAGTTACCTTTATAGTTTTGCATTACTCCCTTTCTATCCACTAAGAAGGAAATATTCATTGGTGTCTTATTAGGTGAATCAAAGTTAGATATCAAAAAAGTAAGCTCCCCTTGCCTTACTCCTTGGCATAGATGAAGTAGGTAGGGAAATATACCATTGCCTTAAAATGGGTAGGGAAAACTTGAGATGGGGGTAGGGCCTTCAGAATGGTGCCCCCTATATATCTATGACAAGGGCCATATTCTTAAACTATCTTTTAATATACTATATTGGGGACAAGAGAATACATAGATTATGACAATGTCCTAGTTCGGCCTTTAGATCCCACTAGGCCATGTCTATTATCTAAGTACCCCTCCTCGATACACTAGATTAAGTCATATGTCATTCATTCCCTTTATATATTAATCTAGGTATAGATTAGGTTGGTTATAGATCAAGTTAGGTTGGGAACACACTCTATCAGCTATCGAATTGGACCACACTCTACTGGATTGGTAACTAACTATCTATTTATCTAGCAATTTGGTCTACAATGGATATATGATCAACTATGGGGTTGGGATTTAAATTATCAATTAGTCTCAAATCTTCCCAACCTATATAGATATAAATTTAGATTCTCAACTTTGGGATTATGATTCTTATATGCCCAAATCCCAATATGTATATGTAACTAATATGATTTCATCCCACCCTTTGCTCAATTTATTACTTATTTATTCTAGTTAGGAAATCTGAATACACACTCTCTCCACAGTCTAAGCATGGATCACCATATAGATCTTCGAATCCTACCAAATAATAAAATGATTTATTTGATTTATTTATTTGAGTGAAAAAGGATGAGTGAAATAAGAGTTTATTCTGTCATTATTTGAGTGAGTAAAATTTAGAATTGGAAAATAATCCAATCAAGCACAAGTAAAAAAACTACTACACCATCATCAAGGTATTAGATGGAATGATTAAGAATGAGGAGGGGTGAGGATGGAGTGAGTAGAGATAATGTGGGATGATGAGGGAATGAGTAGAGATGATGAGGGATGGTGAGGGCCAATGAGGGAGTGATTAGGGAGGATGAGGGAGTGATTAGGGATGATGAGGGATAGTGAGGGTAAATGAGGGAGTGATTACGGCTTTGTGGGATGAGAAATGAGTGATTAAGGATGATGCCATATGATGAAGTAGTGATTAGGGATGATGAGGATTAGTGAGGGTCAATGAGGGAGTGATTAGGGATGATGAGGGAGTGATTAGAGATGATGAAGGATTGTGAGGTTTAATGACTCAAGAGTGATTATGAATGATGAAGGATGAGGAGTGAGTGATTATGGATGATGATGGGTAATGAATCAATGATTAGGGATGATGAGGGATGCTGAGAGTCAATGAGGTAGTGGTTATAAATGATGAGGGAGTGATTATGGATGATGAGGGATGGTGAGGGTCAATAAGGAAGTGATTAGGGATGATGAGGGAGTGAGTAGAGATGATGAGGGATGGTGAGGGTCAATGAGTGAGTGATTAGGTATAATTAAGGATGAGAAAAAAGTGATTAGGGATGATAATATATTATGAAACAATGATTAAAGATGATGAGGGATGGTGAGGGTCATTACAAGAGTGATTAATGATGATGAAGGAGTGGTTAGAGATGATAAGGGATGTTGAGGGTCAATGAGGGAGTGATTAAGGACAATGAAGAATGAGGAAAGACTGATAGGAGTGATGATGGATGAGGAGGAAGATATTAGGGATGAAGGAGGGACAATGAGAAAGTGAAATTAATACAAAATGGTCATTTGATATGTGTAGGTCATTAATGTGACCTATTCTACCCTAATCACATGATTTTAGCTTGATTTCAAAGTGAACAGTTTGTAAACTTCAATTTTGACAATCCTAGGACTCTTAGAAATATCAAGAAGTAATTTGGAAGGTACAAAAACATAAAAAATTATCCTATTGACTAAAAATGGACACCAATTACAAAATTAATGTCTTGAAATCCCTAAGTTCACTACCAAGACCCTAAAAAGGCCTAATTATTAGCTAGACTATATTTATAAAAATAATTTTCCACATCATAAGGAATGCAACTTTGAGACCAACTCTATCAGATGTAGAGTGAACCTAATTTCTTATATTTTCTAAAATAAATTTAAAATATAAGGAATATAAAAGTAATATATAAAGGTAAATTTATACATATTTAACACTATAAATGTAAATTTAAAATTAGCATTTATTTTAATAAACCACCTTCCCCTTCAAATATATATTTTATATTTTATTTGTGCAATGTGAATATGACTCTAATTTTTATGGTGGAGTTAGATTCATAAGGTTTTAATTACTATGTATAAAATCATACAAAGTTAATTATTAATGTACCAAGGTGAAGCCAGTACTCACCTTTGGAAAAAACTAGATGAAGTTCCCTCTTATCAAACCCTAAGCATTAATTATTGTATCTAAGCATGTGATTGAGGATGTAAACTAAAACTACTTGGTATTGTATCTATATTAATCCAATAGGATTAATTATGGATGTAATTGTAATATTATATTACAAAAGGAATGTTGATGGTAATTAGGGATTCAGACATTATGTGCAGGCTTCAAATAAGTTAAATATTTTTTTGGAGTAATTTATTTTAAATTAGCATGAAAATATCCTATATTCATTTCTTTCATTCTTACATCATGCACATCTAAATTTTTTGTTAAAAAAACAAATAAGAAAATTGCACAACTATGTGATTTTGATCATAATTAAAATTTAATGTTGTCTAAATTATTTTTACATTTAGAAATTAATATGACTTATTTATGATGTTGTACTTTTTCATTTATCCTCTTACCACACAACATAAAAGACTTTTCACTTAGGGTAACCATAATATAATGATATAGGTATGCACTAGACATCATTGTTCAAAAATTCCATTCAGGCATCACATTACTCAAATCAATCACTCAAAATGAGATTATTGGCTTGTAAACAACTTATAATATTCAACATATTGTCTTGTACACCTAATTTCTCCAAAAATCACTAAAATGGCAATATTAAAGCACATAGACTACACTAAAATGAACCTTCACCACTTCAAACAATACCATCATTATCACTGCTTCCTTGGTCTGATTCCATGAGCTTAGATTTTACAATTTGAGGTGTATGAGCCTCAGTATTTCCTTCTAGAATGAGGAGGACTTATTCCATGCTTGGCCTCACACTCACATCATTTTGAGTACATAAAAAACTTACTAGAGTAGCTCTCCTCACCTTTTCACTAATTACAGTATCTTGTATCCATTTGTCCTTAATATTCATCATGTTTCCTTTATTTATTTCACTTGTATCCCATGCTAAAAAAGTTATAAAAACTTGATTCTTCTACATTTAAGTATAGATTTCTTCAGACTAAGATCAGTTCAAATAGGGTCATACCAAAATTGCATACCTCAACCTTGAGAGTGATTGGAAGACTAGACATCCATTCTAGAGCCAAGCACCCTCTCATTCCTCTTGTAGTGGTCAAAATGTTTCTTAAATATCTACCCACAAGCTTTTCCAACTCAAAATCAGCCAACTTGGGAGAAAAATCACCATCCAATAGAATGTTTTTGAGCTTAACACTGACATGAATGATGTGCTCTATGAAATTCTTATGGAGATAAAATAACCCTCATGTAGTGCCTAGTACAATCTCAAATTGATTTTTCCACTCAAAAAATTTCCCTTTTCCTTCTTTTTGGAATTATGATTGAAGAGGAAAGAATTCAGAGAGTCATTGGGCATGTAATCATAAACTAGTAACCTTCACAATGCTTCTATATAAAACCCTTGAAGCCTTATAAAATTCACATACTATATGTTTCCAACAGAGGTAATTTTAGTATGAAATAATTTTTCATCTTGTCTTGAACCTGTGACTTTTTTGATGGCCATAAGTGTGGTGTTTGACAGAGATCCTTTGAATACAAAACTAAATGTTCCTTTCCTGAGCATTTGGTTGAAATTTTTAGATGTAGTTTTTAGCTCATTGTAAGTGAATATTTGGAGAGTTGTTTTCATGTCATCCTCTCTATAACTATAAATAAATCTTCCATACCTACATTGAATAAATAATGCAAACAAGAAATCTACACCAACAACACCTGTGGTAATGGAAATGGAAAGGGCAAGGACTCTACCTCTTCTTCTTCTATTGGATTATGATCATAATAAATTATAAGTAGCCAATATAATGACCAAGTCTTGGCCATGGCCTATAAAATTTAGTATATTCAATAGATCACCAAACCACAATCTATAATTTAAAATACTAGAAGTTATGATAGCAAAGGCAATATAATATCAATTATTTAGTAAAGTAGTTCTGCATGCATGTAGAGTTATCTTTTGGCTATATATGATAGCTTTGTCATCTAAAAAGGACTTATCTTTGAGTTTTAGAAAACCATTGGTGGTACCATTCAAGGTATATTAGTGTAATGGGGCATGCCAAACACACCCACTTAACCACCACTCTTCTGAACTACATGCACGATGGTCCTTGGGTTGGAATATTTCCACACAACTACAAGATTGAATGTTTTAATTGATGTACCACAATCCATAAGCACCATATAAACCATAGACACTACATTGTGCTTTGGAATCTAACCAAATCATATTCCTTTTACTATTATCAATCAACAAGTAAAATAAAAGGTGCATCATTAGATTAGGAAACATTTAGCAGTTTTAAGAAAAGGTGCATTGGTTATTGGCTTGATGGATAAGGCAAAAATTAGGTCTTTTGATATTTATTTTTCCTTCACTTCTTGTGCTAATAATTTATTAGCATATTAATCCCTGATCTATCCATATACAATGCCCATCTATCAATTTGACTCATTATTGAGTCAAATTGAATTAATGTTAACTCTAGGGTATTGGTCAAATACATTTCATGGGTATTGGTTGATGTGGGGTACCACATTCTCCTAGTTATTTGTTCAATTTCTATTTTGCTTTCCATTATATGTACATCTAGATCCTCCTAATTGCATGGGGAATCTTGTGGAACTGTAAGAGGTTTACGAGGGTTATGAAGATTAGGAGGTGGGATGAGAGGGTTAGGAGGATGGTCAGCATGCTAGTCTCTTGAAATGGAATGAGCTATTATAAAATAATAGGATTTAGGAATATTAAATAATGCAAATAAAAAAAATTAAAATATAGGGTTAATAGGTTTAGTTTTTTATTACTTACCTCCCCTCTATGACAACATTAATTATTCAATGAGGTATCACAAGATGCAAGTCTATTTTTTTCCTCTTCCAAGAAGAACATGATTACATTATAACAAAGATAAGTAAAGAACAAGCAAGAAAATGAGAATAGAATAAGTGTGCCCATAAGTGGGAGTTTTATAGGTGTGGTTTAAATAATGTGTGTGTGTGTGTGTGTGTGTGTGTGTGTGTGTGTGTGTGTGTGTGTGTGTGTGTGTGTGTGTGTGTGTGTGTGTGTGTGTGTGTGTGTGTGTGTGTGTGTGTGTGTGTGTGTGTGTGTGTGTGTGTGTGTGTGTGTGTGTGTGTGAGTGTGTGCGCGCGCGCGCGTGCGTGCGCACATGTGTGTGTGTGTGCATGTGCATGTGCATGTGCGGGTGTGTGTGCATGTGCGTGTGTGTGTGCGTGTGCGTGTGTGTGTGTGTGTGTGTGTGCGTGTGCATGTGGGTGTGTGTGTGTGTGTGTGTGTGTGTGTGTGTGTGTGTGTGTGTGTGTGTGTGTGTGTGTGTGTGTGTGTGTGTGTGTGTGTGTGTGTGTGTGTGTGTGTGTGTGTGTGTGTGTATGTGTGTGTGTGTGTGTGTGTGTGTGTGTGTGTGTGTGTTATTGAAACAAAATATGTACATGTTAGTTTCACTAAGTTTCATGCTAATAAATTGTACATGTTATTTGCACTAATATTAGTGCTAACAATGCATACACATTATTGGAACTAAACTTAGTGCCTATAACACATACACATTATGTTTCCATAAAAGGTACACATTATGGCTTAGGAATCTTGATCCTAAGTTAAAATAATATGTATACATTATGGCCATAACATGTACATGTTATGGTCATAATGTATACACATTGTGGGAAATTCCCATGAAACTGCACCCTAACTCCATGCACATACCCATAAATACATATGTTTGATTGGGATTAAGAGAGATATAATGGCTATTATCAATTTGGATTGACTAGATATAAGGTTATATATAGTCAAATACAAAACATAATAGATGAAACAAGATGATATCATTCTAAAGTGGGAGAGGATAATATAGAATTGACCTGTCATGAGGATGAGACTATTTGTAATATTGAGGTGATGAATTAACTACGTACCCATTGATATCCATATACCAGTAATGACCTACTCCTCTATATCAAATCTCATATTCTATTATATACGTGATAATTCTATCTCTAATTTAATTAGAGTCTAATTTAATTACCTAACACCCCATCAAATCCATATAGAGTATATGTTTATCCAACCTAACCATGCTTATCTGTCTGACCATGCCTACATCACTAGTCCCAATTGGGCCAACTTGAACTACATGGGTAGGGTAGTGTTTTTCTCTATCAACTATAATATTTTATAGGGTATAGTTCTTGTAAAACCTATATCCAGATGGTTGGGCCATGTCTATAAATAGGGGTGGCTAGGGTAATGGGTATTGTATTAGGGGAGGGGTAGATGGATATTAGGCCCTCCTCCCCCAAAACAGAGAAAATTAAACTCAATTATATATGGTCCTCATTCCCCAAAAATGAGAGGGGGAATGTCGATCTAGTCATTATGGTAGGCTCTTCCTCCTCCCCCTCTCCCCTTCGAGCCCTTTGAGTAAGTACATTCATTCGTGGGGTTAATGAATATGGGTGATTAACTCATAGTTCCTTAAGGTTTAGGGTTTATAGCACTCCTTTGGTTCTCTCCTAGTAGTGAGAACCTAGAAAATGATTAACCTAGCACCCTTTTGAGTCTAGGGTTAATAAATATCATCTAGGGTTTGGGGTTAAGTCTTAGAATCAGGGTTTTAAGGAATCCTAGGATCTCTTCTCTGGTGGTCTCCATTCATTTCACAGAGTAACCCTAGAGCACATATGAATTATATATACAACATGTAGTCTTAGAACAAAAAATCCCTAATGAGGGAGGTAAATGTCATCAAGGACCCTTCCTTTTATTATACCCATATATAAATATGGGGCACATTCACTCTTATGATATTTTATATAATAGAATATTCTTGATTGGTCCCTCTCCTTCCCCTTTCATTTTATTTTCTTTATCTATATGGGGAGCCTACCGATTCAAAAACATGAGATCAGACTGGACACTTTATTTTCTATTCTTGATTGTTCTCTCTCCATCCCCTTTCCTTTTCTCAGTCTATATGAAGATGTGGAGCCTATTGATTAGGATTGACTAGCTATGAGGATCTAGTTGGGCCCTTTCCCTCCCATTTCCTTTCCTTTCCTTTATCTAGATATAGATGGGGATGGGGAGCCTACTAATCATGATAGCTAGACCCACTATGAGAGATTGGGATTTGAGTGATAGATAGTGATTGACTGGATATCTATATCTAGTTCTAATTATAATATTAAGGAAAAGAATTGACTTGCTAACTATATATATCCCTATACTACTAAAGGGTGACTCCTCCATATAAAACCTCATATTCCATTATACTCATCATCCCTCATCACTCACTCTTCATCCTTTATCATCTCTAATCACTCCCTCATTCAACCTCATCAACCCTAATCACTTTTTACTCATCCTTTATTATGCCTAATCATACCTTATAATACATTTATTGTGGGCGTAGAGGATTTATGTTTGTGTTTGATCGTGCCTAGTCACTCCTTTCTCTAAATATGTTAGAATCCCCCCTTTTTAAAGATATGATTTGGGTATTCAATCAGATATTTAATTAGGTATCAAGTATTAAATATATGTTCAAGTAAGATATATATAGTTAAGATTAGATATGAGTGTTCAAGATCAATATATGGCTTGGGTATTTTATCAAGGAGGGAATAGTCAAGTAGGTATGAAGTAAGGATAGGGAGGTAAGGTATAATCAAGTACAAGTAGGTAGGTAAGGCATACTCAAATAGGTAGGGCAATAAGGATAGGTGGGTAGGGCATACTCAAGTACAAGACGGTAGGTAGGGCATAGTCAAGATCAAGATATGGATTAGGTATTTAGGTAGGGCATATTCAAAATCATGATATGGCTCAGATATTCAATCACGTAAGGAATACTCAAGTATGTAAAGTAGGTAGGGCATTTTCAATAGTATAAATAGATAGGTAGGTTCGGAAAGAATATATATCAAGAAGCAATCTTTCCTTGTCAACAACATACATTAAGTAGGTAAGGCATAGATAGATAGGTTCGGAAAGAATATATATATATATATATATATATATATATATATATATATATATATATATATATATATATATATATATATATAAGTTATAGATTAGGAAATAAGCTTTTTTTGATAGCTAAGAATCTATTATAGAAAGAGAAAGATGGTATGACAAGAAAAAATATTTATATTAAGGAAGATTCCCATTCCTTATCTATTAAGGCATAGATAATTAAGCAGGGTAAGAATAAAGCTATCTATCAGAAAGTAAGCTTCCCTTGATAGCCATGCCTTAATCCATAAGGAAAGAAAAGCTAGATACTAAGAAGGTAAACTTCCCTTTATAGTTGTGACTTACTCCCTTATTATACATCAAAAAGGAAATCTTCCCTTGATATGTTATTAGTTGAAGTAAAGTTAGATATCAAAATGGTAATCTCCCCTTGCCTTACTCCTTGGAATAGATGAAGTAGGTAGGGAGAGATACCATTGCCTTAAAACATGTAGGGAAAATTTGAGATGGGGGTAGGGACTTTAGAATGGTGCCCCCTATATATCTATGATGGATGGCAACATTATTACACTATCTTTTGATATATTATATTAGGGACCTAGAAATACTTAGAGTATGACAACATCCTAATTTGGCCTTTAGATCCCACTAGGCTATGACTAATCTCTAATTACCCCCTCCTTAGTACACTGGATTAAGGCATATGGAATTTATTCCCTTTATATATCAATTTGGGTATAGATCAAGTTTGGTATAAATCAAGTAGGGTTGGGAAACACACTCTATCAGCTATCGAATTGGAATACACTCTATTGAATTAGTGATCAACTATTTATTTATCTATAAATTTAGTCTACTATCGATATATGGTCAACTATGGGGTTGGGATTAGAATTCTCAACTAGTCTCAAGTCACCCCTAACTATATAGATATAAATTTGGATTATCAAATTTTGGATTGGGATTATTAGATACCCAATTCCCAATACATATATGTAATTAATATAATGTCATCCCACCCTTTGTTCAATTTATTGCATATTTATTCTAGTTTAGGACTCTAGATGCACACTCTCTCAATGGTCTAGGCACGGATCACCATATAGATCTTTGAATCCCACACAAAAAGTAAATGATATCTTTGATTTACTTATTTAAGTGAAAAAGGATGAGTAAAATACTAGTTTTTTTGGTCTTTATTTGAGTGAGTAAAATTTGGAATTGGGAAATAACCCAATTAGGGAAAAGAAAAAATCTACTACATCCATCATCAAGGCATTGGATGGAGTAATTAAGGATGATGATGGATGAGGAGGGAGTGAATAGAGATGATGAGGGATGAAAATGGAGTAATTAGGGATGGTGAGGGTCAATGCGGGAATGATTAATAATGATGGGGGAGTGATTAGGGATGATTAGGGTCAATGAGGGAGTGATTAGGTATTTATGGGATAATGAAAGAGTGATTATAGATGATAAGAGATGATGAAGTAGTGATTAGGGATGATGAAGGTTGATGAGGGTCAATGAGGGAGTGATTAGGGATAATGAGGGAGTCATTAGAGATGATGAGGGATGGTGAGGCTTAATGAGTGAGTGATTATGAATGATGAGGGATGAGGAGTGATTTATTAGCGATGATGAGGGATAATGAAGTGATGATTAGGGATGATGAGGGATGTTGAGATTCATTGAGTGAGTGATTAAGGATGATGAGGGATGGTGAGGATCAATGAGTGAGTGATTAGGGATGATGAGGGAGTTAGTAGAGATGATGAGGGTTAAAGAAAGATTTATTAGGTATAATGGAAGATGAGGAGAGAGTGATTAGCGATGATAAGGGATGAGGAAACAATGATTAGGGATGATGAGGGATGGTGAGGGTCAACACAAGAGTGATTAAATATGATGAGGGAGTGGTTAGAGATGATAAGAGATGGTGGTGGTCAATGAGGGAGTGATATAAGTACAATGAGGAAAGAGGAGAGAGTGATAAGAGTGATGAGGGATGAGGAGGAAGTGATTAGAGATGAGGAAGGGACAATAATAAAGTGAAATTAATATAAAATGGTCATTTGATATGTGTAGGTCATCAATGTGACTTATGGTACCCTAAGAACATAACTTTGGCTTGAGTTTAAATTGAATGGTTTGTAAACTTCAAATTTGACAAACCTAAGACTCATAGAAATATTAGTAATCTAGAAGGTACAAAAACATAAAAAATGACTATGTTTACCAAAAATGGACATTAATTGCAGAATTATGTCATGAAATCCCTGGATTCAATACTGAGACCCTGAAAAGGCCTAATTACTAGCTAGATTAGATTTTTTAAAATTATCTTCCACATCGTACGGTATGCAATTTTGAGACCAACTCTATCAGATGATGAATCATCCCAATTTATTATATTTAGTAAAATAAATTTAAAGTATAAGGAATATAAAAATAATATATAAATTTAAACTTATACTTAACAATATAAATGTAAATTTAAAATTAACATTTATTTTAATAAACCACCTGCCCCTTCCAACATATATTTTATGTTTTCTTTGTCAAATGTGAAGATAAATATAAATTTGATGGTGGGGTTAGATTCATAAGAGATTAATTACAATGTATAAAATCATACAAAGGAGATTATGAATGTACCAAGGTGATGTTGGTACTAACCTTTTGAAAAACCTAGATGAAGTTGCCTCTTGTCCTACCCAGAGCATCAAGAATTGTAACTGAGCATGCACTTGAGGATGTAAACTAAATCTACTTGGTAGGGTATCCATATTAATCCGATAGGATTAATTATGGATGTTATCGTAATATTGTATTACAAAAAGAATGTTGATGGTAATTGGGCTTTAGACATTATGTGTGGATTTTTAATAAGTTAAATATTTGTCTTTTGGAGTAATTTATTTTAAAATAACATGAAAAGATGTTATATTCATTTCTTTCATTCTTACATCACACACATCTGAATTTTTTATTAAAATAAAACAAATTAAAAAGTGCCCCAAATTGAACAACTATATGATTTTAATCATAAATAAAATTCGAGGTTGTCTAAATTATTTTTTCATTTAAAAATTAAGTTGACCTATTTATGATGCCATACTTGGACATTTATCTTGTTATCGTACAACATAAAAGACTTTTGACTTATGGGTAACCATAATATAATGATATAAGTATGCCTAAGACATCATTGTTTGAAAAACTCCATTTACACATCACATTATTCAATTTAGTCCCACAAAATGAGATCCTTGCCTTGTAAACAACTTATAATATTCACCTTATTGCTTTGTACACCTAATTTCTCCAACAATCACTGAAATGGAAATAGAAAATCACCTAAACTACACACAAACAAACCTTCACCACTTCAAACAATACCATCGCTATCACTGCTTCCTAAATCTAATTTCATGAGCTCATAGTTTGGAATTTGAGGTGTATGAACCTCGTTCTTGCCTTCCAGCATGAGGAGGACTTGGTCCATGCTTGGCCTCACATTCTCATCATTTTGAATACATAAAAAACTTACCAGAGTAGCTCTCCTCACCTCTGCACTAACTGCAATATCTACTATACATTTGTCCAAAATATTCATCATCTTCCCCTTATTTATTTCACTTGCAGCCCACACTAGAAAGTAACACAAACATGAATCCTCTACGTTTAAGTCTAGATTTCTTTTTCCTAAGATCAATTCAAACAAGGTCATACCAAAACTCTATACATCAACCTTGAGAGTGACTGGAAGACCAAAAATGCATTCTAGAGCCAAGTACCCTCTCATTCCTTTTGTAGTGGTCAAAACGTGGCTTAAACCTCTACCCACAAGCTTGGTCAACCCAAAACCCACCAACTTGGGAGAAAAATCATCATCTGATAAATTCGTTTTGGGAATAACATTGTCATGAATGATGCAATCTCTATAATTCTCATGGAGATAAGCTAACCCTCTTGTAGTGCCTAATACGATCTCAAATTGATTCTTCCACTCTAAAACCTTCCTTTTTCCTTGCTTTTTGGAATTGTGATTGAAGAAAAAATAATTTAGAGAGCCATTGGGCATGTAATCAAAAACCAATTTCCTTCATGATGCTTTTGTACAAAACCCTTGAAGCCTTATCAAATTCAAATGTTGAATGTTTCCAACAGATCTAATTTTAGCACAAAATTGATTTTCATCCTGTGTTGAACCTATGAATTTTTTGGCGACCACAAGTGTGCCATTTGAGAGAGATCCTTTGAATATATAACAAAATGCTCATTTCCCTAACATGTGGCTAAAATTGTTGGTTGCAATTTTTAGCTCCTTGTATGTGAATATTTGGAGCGACCCTATCATGTCATCCTCTCTGTATTTCTAAAGCAATATTCTGTGCCTACATTGAATAAATAATGAAAATAGGAAATCCAAAATAACAACACCTATTATAAGGCAAATTCAAGGGGAAAGGACTCTACCTAGTCTTCTTCTGTTGAATGATGATTGTAATGTTGAAAAAACTACAACACTATTCACTGTATAGGAGAGAGAGAATCACCAAAATCTATAGGTCCAGCTAGGCAGTAAAAAGACAATACAAGATAAAAATAGAAAAAGGGAGAAAATAAATAAATAACCATTAAATCCTACATATATTTATATCCAAAAACATCCTTTTACATAATTAGAACATATAACTATTGTTGTTACAAAAAATAACATCAAAACTTTCCTTAACTATTTCTCCTTCTTCCTTGCTATAGACTGTTCTTTTTTCCCTTTTCAAACTATTGTTTTATCTTTATTTCCTTGCTATGGACTGCTCTATTTTCCTCCTTTTTAAGTTATTGCTCTCTCTTTTTTCCTTAGCTATGGATTGCTCTATTTTTTCCTTTTTACTACTGCAAATTCTATAGGCTACTGTTGCTATGTTTAATTCTATTTTTTGTTGCTACACATTCCCCTTTTTCTTTTGCCTTCTACCAATTTTTATCTCACCTACTCCATAACTTTTCCCCCAATGAATCAAAATGGCTCCAATTTCCAAATTTAAAAAAATGGCATTTAATGACAGTCGCTGTCATAGTTTGTATGTGGCTGTAGGAAGTCAAAATAACAATATCTTAACATTCCCCCTTATTTTTGACTTTTCTACCATGATGAATTAGACTCTTCTCATTCTCCAAAACCTCCTTATAACTTATCTTTAACTTTTCAAATTCTTCTACATTATTTTTATGCATGTTCAGAGCTTCGTCATTGAAGTCCGTAGCTAGACTGATGTAGTCTGTAGCTTTTTTTGATGGAGTTCGTAAGTTTGTTATAGAAGTCCAAAGATGTACTGATGGAGTCTGTAGTTTTAATGATGGAGTCCATATATTTTCTGATGGAGTTCATAGTTTTTCTGATGGAGTCTATTTATTTTTTGATAGAGTCCATAGATTTGTTGTAGGAGTCCATAGTTTTGCTGATGGAATCCATAGATCTACTGATGGAGTCTATATATTTTCTATAGGAATCTATAGCTAGACTAATGGAGTCCATATGATTTTTGTATGAGTCTGTAGTTGGACTGATGGAGTCTATAGTTTTTTTGTAGGAGTCTGTAGCTCTGTTATAAGACTTTGGAGCTATCATAACAATATGTAGGCCTAATGCTACTAAATTTATTACCACTAACCTTTCTCTTAGGTGCATGAAAGTGTCTGTAGGAAATGGTTTAGTAAAAATATCAGCTAGCTTTTGATAACACTTGCAAAAACTAAGCTCTATGACACGATTTTCAACTAACTCATGAATAAAGTGATACTTGATTGCAATGTGTTTGCTCCTACCATGAAACATAAGGTTCTTTGAAAATGGTATAGATGATACATTATCAAAGTAGACCATAGAAGTTCCTTGTTGTTCCTCATACGAATTCAAAAGTATCCTTCTCAACCATATAGCTTGAAATGCTACTGTATTGGCTGCTATATACTCCACTTCAGCTGTATAAAGTGACACTATTGGTTGTTTCTTTGAAGCCCAAGATATGGATCCTGACCCAACATGAAATACATACCCGAAGGTGTCTTTATATCATCAAGGATGCCTACCTAATCACTGCCCATGTAACTGACAAACTGAAACTCATCTGCTATTGTATACAGAACATCATAATCTCTTATTCCATTCACATACCTCAATATCTTCTTGCTACCTTGCCAATGTGTCACCTTTGGCATCTCCATGAATTTTGATATGAGGATTACTCTATACATGATGTCTGACCTCATTGCAGTCAAATACATTAGGCTTCCCACTAGAATCTTATAGTGTGTTGTGTCTATTGTGTTGCTACTATCATCTTTGCACAACTTAAGGCTTGTCTCGACTAGAGTGAATACATGGTTGTTGTCCAACATCTTAAAACTATAGAAAACCTCTTTTTCATACTTAGATTGGCATATGAATGTCTTCATCTATTTTATTGATTTTTATCTCAAAAAAGTACTTCAAGAATGCCAAATCAGTCATTTCAAATTTATTTTTCATAGTTGTTTTGAATTCTTCAATGGACTAATTTGCATTGCTAATAAATATTAGATCATCCACATAAAATATAATAATCAACATACCATCCTTGCATGATTTGATGTATAGTCTGGGCTTACTTGCACTCTTGCTAGATTTTTTGCTCAACAAGTATGAGTCTATACGAGTGTACCACGCTCTTGAGGCTTGCTTGAACCCATATAATGCTTTTTTCAACCAATACACTTTGTTCTCATGCTTGAGAATCTCATATCTAGATGGCTGTCTCACATAGACCTCTTCTTCTTGAACTTCATTCAAGAATGATAACTTCACATCCATTTGATGCACCTTCCACTTGTGTTAGGAAATAATGGCTATGATTGTCCTTATAGTTTCTAGCCTTGCTACAAGTGCAAACATTTCATTGTAATCACATCTGGGTCTTTGTTTTTAACCCCTCACCACTAGCATTGCCTTATGCCTCTCTATCTTACCTTTGGGAGTAGTTTTTGTCTTGTATATCCACTTAACTCCTATGACCTCTTTTCATTTTGGTAGGTCAACTAACTCCCATGTATCATTTCTCTCTATAGCGTGCATTTATTCATCCATAGCCTCACACCACTTGATGCCTTTGATTTCTTCTTCAAAGTAGATTGGATTAGCTGATAGAAAGAGTGCATAATTCATAGTTTCATCCTCATTTTTCTCATACCTTGACTACTCATAGACTTCTTGCAAGATTCTTGTCCATACATGGTGCTTATTTTAGTTGGAGGAGGATGATGTAGACTTTTGAATAGCTCCTTGACCTCCATGATGGCTACTACCATTAAATGAATCAACACTATGTCAAATAGGGGTCTAAGTACATGCATTTATGGTTGTACCACCTGATATTTTAGATTCAATGAAGGGTCCACCAGCCCTTGTTTCAACATGATCTTCTCCTTGTCTCTCTTCCCAATCTTCATGCTAAATTAATTGAACATCTTAGCGGATTATGAGATCTTTGGTGATAGGATTATATAGTGGGTATGTCTTTGATTGGTCACTATACCCTATGAAAATACACTGCTCACCTTTGTCATCCCATTTTATTCTTCTTTACTTCGGCATGTGTGCATATGCTACACAACCAAACACTCTAAGGTGTTCAACACTTGGCTTCTAATTGCTCCATGCTTCTTGAGGGATTATATCTCTTACACTCTTTGTTGGGCAAATGTTTAAAAAGTACATGGTTGTTGCTATAGCCTTTGCCCATAAATCATTAGGCAAACCTTTTTCCTTTAACATGCTCCTTGCCATCTCTTGGATGGTCCTATTCCTCCTCTCAGCCACACCATTTTGTTATGGTGTATACCTGGCTATAAATTGCTTCTTTATTTCATGATCATTGCAAAATTTTATAAATTCATTAGAGATATACTCTCCCTCTCTATCCGTCTTTAAAATCTTGATATAGTGGGCTATTTGCTTCTCCACCATGGCCTTGAAATGCTTGAAGGTCTCAAATGCTTCCAATTTATTCCTCAAGAAGTAAACCCATATCTTTCAACTGTAGTCATCTACGAATGTCATGAAAGATACATTTTTGTATAGGAAGGGGATCTTCATTGGACCACACAAATCTGAATGGATTAGCTCTAATGGAGTTCTAGCTCTCCATGCCTTGTCCATGAGAAATGCACTCCTATGTTACTTCCCTAATATGCACCTTTCACACACCTTGTTTGGATATTCTATAAGGGTCAGCGCCTTCACCATGTGTTTCTTATGAAGAAGATTCATCATTCTAAAGCTCAAATGCCTGTCCTTAAGATGCCAAAGAGTAGGTTCATCTACCATCACTATTTTAAATGTTGCTATGAGTTCACTTTGCATTCTCAATGAAAACATTTGATTGCTTATCATCTGGACTGTTGCTATCTTCCTATTGTAATGACTCCTATCAAAGATGATGCGCTCACCATTCTCAAATCTAATCTTGTATACCTTTTGTACAAGCTACCCTATGGTAATAAGGTTGTGTTTGAACCTGGGTACATAGTAAATATCATGAATTTGTCTTTTGTCACCTTGTTTGGTGTAGATTGAAATGCTACCCTTACCCATGACAGGAACATTATCATTGTCTCCTATCTTCGTCTCTGATTTTATTGTCTCATCTATGTAGCTGAACATCTCTTTGTTCCCACTTATGTGGTTGTTGTAACCACTATCCATATACCATGTCTCTTTGCCACTTTGTTCGGTAATGTTTCATGTTATAAACAAGCTTCCTCCTTTCTCATTCCTATTTGGTTCAACCTCTTGTGTATGAGTGAAATTAGAATTATGTTTATTTGTGTCATACTCCTTTCTACACTCACTAACATAATGTTCATACCTCTTTTAATAATAACATTGGATGCTATATTTATCATACCTTTGTGTAGATCCACTTCTAGAAGTGTTGTTACTTCATCATCTTCCTCTTCCATGTGGTTCTTGATGGCCATGTCTGCCACATTCTTGACTGCTGCAAGTTCTTCCTCTTTTTGTATTGTTTGATCATCTCCCCCTTCCTTTCACATTGATATTGGTCTTTGCTTGCTCATGAGAGGATGTGGCTGACCTATTCAATCTTTGTTCATGGGTTTGCAAAGAACTCATTAACTCATCAACCATCATTTGCCTCAAAACTTTTGACTCTTCTATAGGAACCACTATAGGGTTAAATTTAATTGAAAGGCTCCTCAACACCTTCTCAATGATCTTATGGTCTTCAAGGGTATCACCACATGTCTTCATTTGATTTATTATGTTCATATTTCTTGTGAAGAAGTTATTTATTAACTCATTCTTCTTCATTTGTAGGGTCTCAAAGTCTCTTCTTAAGAGTTTTAACTTGACAAGCTTTACCTTATCATTCCCTTGATATACATTTTGCAAGATATCCCATGCTTGCTTGGAATGGACAATTGCTAATTTCCTCGAAAAAATTAAGTCAATCAAACCTATTTGTATGTAGTTGAGTGCTTTGGCATCTTTCCTCCTATTCTCCTTTAACACATTCTTTTGTGCTTGAGTCAAGGCATTGAAGGCTACCGTGTCTGCAACCTCATTATACCCAGCATCAACCAACTCCCATAGCTCTTGAAAGTTAAATATAGTTTTTATTTTGTTGTTCCACACATCATAGTTTTTTTCATCAAACATGGGGAGCTACTACCAAGACCCTGAACTTCTCACTGCCATCTCTGAATGCACTAACAACCTAGCTGCCCTTCACTAATGACAATGATACCAGTTGTTGGAAAAACTTACATCACTATTCGTTGTATAGGAGAGAGAGACAATGACCAAAATTTATAGGCTCAGTTGAGCAACAAAAATACAATACAAGATAGAAATAGAACAAGGGAGAAAATGAAGAAATAACCACTAAATCCTGCATATATTTATATTTGAAAAGCTCCTTTTACATAATTAGAACATACAGTTGTTTTTGTTACAAAAAATAACATATAAAAAACATCAAAACTTTTCTTAACTGTTGTTCCTTCTTCCTTGCTACAGACTGCTCTGTTTTCCCATTTTTCAAGCTGTTGTTCTCTCTTTCCTTACAGACTGCTCTATTTTCCCCCTTTTTCAAACTGTTGCTCTCTCTTTCTTCCTTAGCTACGGACTGTTCTATTTTTCCCTTTTTGCTACTGCATTGAATTCTATGTTCTGCTGCTACACATTCTCCTTTTTTATTTTGTCTTCTACTGACTGCTATCTCACCTATTCCGCAGCTTTCCCCCCAACGAATCAAAATGACTCCAATTTTCAAATTTGAAAACACTGCATTTAATGACAACAAGTGTCATGGTGAGTAGGTCGTTGTAGTAAGTCAAAATAACAATATTTTAACATATAACAGATCAGAAGCGGCCAATCTAATGAATAAGTCCTGGCCGTGATCTACAGAATAGAGTATATTGAACAGATCGCCAAACCACAATCTACAATTGAAAGGACTGGAAGTTCTGATAGCAAAGGCAGTGCAGGAGCAATTATTGAGGCAAGCAGTTTTGCATCCCTTGAGAGTTGTCTCTTGGCTATATTCGATAGCTTTGTCATCGGACAAGGATTTATCTTTGAGTTGCAGAGAAGTGTAATGGGATACGCCGAACACACCCGCTCGACCACCACTCTTTTGAACTCCAGGGGCGATTGTCCTTGGGTTGGAAGCCTTCCACACAAGTGCAGGATTGAATGTTTTGATCGATGTAGCACACTCAATAAGCACCGCATAAACCATAGACAGCGCACTGTGCTTGGGGTTCCGACCAAATCATGCTCCATTTACTATTATCATATTAGGTTTCCATCTCGCCGTAATAACAGATCGCCGTTCCAGTTCATAACTTCCCTCGCCATCATCATATTAGGTTTCGATCTCAACCAATAAATGAAGTACATGCTGGTCGGAGAAAACCGAACCAATACATGAAGTACATGATGGATTCATTTCTAAAACGAAGCTTCCAGGTGCTGGGTCCACCGAACTCTTCCAAAAAAAAAAATTCAGTCCTTTCCAAAGCTTCATCATAGGCAAAATTGTGTCCGTTGGATGTCTGAAACTCTCCCACACAATCTCAGAAGTGTTTTGGCTGCCTAGCATAGCAAAATTACCTGTGTCGAAAATCACCGCCGCGGACGCCGCTTCAATTTGCTGATTGTCTTTGCTGGACCAAATTTGTCCTCCTTGTGAGTCAGACAATGTGAGGTAGCCATCAGTGGACAGCTTCAAAACGCCATGCATGTCTTTGATGGGAGTCTCTCTGTTTGTCACCCAAACGACTGTCTTCTCGGAGAATTGGGCGTACCAGATGCCAATATACCAGTTATTGGTTCCTTTGGGACTTAAAAATCCCAGTTCAAAGGTGCCATTCCTTGAAATTATAGTCTGAAGCCCCCAATAGAAGCGTGTCTACGCTAACAACTCCGAACGATTCGCAATTGCAGATTAAAACAAGGATGTCCAGAGCTAAAAATAAGCGGTTTAAAGATAAATTATCGTGGTGGGACATTTCCATATTCTTCCGGTTTTTGTTTCTGGAAATAAGCGCAAGAAATATTTTTAGTTTCAGGTAGTTATAATCTTGACTATCCCCTGTGAAGAAACAAATTACTATGAAGACATCAAAGCGGGATGCTACGTTGCTTACTAAGAGAAGTTTCTCACATAGTGAAAACTCATAAAAAAATATTTAAGAATCATTTTTCCACCCTCCTCTAATAGTGGTCTATTTCCAATGAATCTTATATGTAGAATTACAAGACACCCCTTGTTAGTAATTAAGTTAATATTACTGATTACTATTTTATTAATTTTAATTGTATGTCAGTTATTCGTTGTACGTGGAATTGTAAGTGTATCCAAAAATTTGTGCATGCAATAGGAATATATTGAAATTAAAAGTCGAATAAATTTGTAAACTCCATAAAATATATTTGAACACTAAATTAAAAGGTGCGGACTTGAAGAGATATAAAGAGAATATAATAATTCAATGGAACCATAGAAAAAATGACATTTGAAAGCTTAAAGCACTTTGTGACTTTGTGGCTATGGCCGAATAGAAAACCATCATATGCTTCACTATGCGCTGACATAGTAAAGATGAAAAATAATGAAACCCCGTAACTTAGGAAGGCTATAGTATAGAAAATCTCACCACGTGTCCCCAACATATGTGAAGTTGAAAGGCCCATTGCATATATTTATTAAATGTGGAAATATATAGAGGCCAAATGATTAATGAGAAATTATATAAATATATATTTAAATACAAATTATAGTAAACCATAATTTATGACCAACAATATTAATGAGTAATTTTATGCTTGATATTCATTCAAAATAAGTTTATAATTATTCTATAGGTTTTTTGTGGACTCGTAACCCACAAATCTAAGCATTGTAATGAGCATATGCTTGAGGAAGTAAGCTTATACTAATTGATGGTATATATGTATTAATATGATAGAATTAATTATGGATGTTATCATAATATTTTATTATGCAAGAAATATTTATACATTTGACGGTAATTTGGCCTTAGACATTATGTGTAGATATTAAATAAGTTGAAGAAAAAATGTTATAATTGATTTTGAAGTATCACAGTAGGGTACTATAAATAATGTGTATATATATATAAAATATAAATACAACTGAAATCATAGTATCATAAGTTAAAGTAGGCAAATATACAAATGTTTAAAATTCTCTCATAGACATATTTGTAAATTTGTGGGTACATACTATACAAGATACAAAATATCTCAAGAAAGTATGGAAAATGTAGATTTTAGGAGGAGGGTTTGAAACTATATGAACTAATGAAGCTACATCCAAGAACATATCCTAACCAAATGCATAGATACAAAACATATTTTACATATCCTTTCTATGCATCTTTGTGATAGTGTTTCGTTAGTCATCCACCACAAAGGTGCCCCCTTCTTTGATTGATGTGTTTCGCAAATAGTAAAGTGTAACAATAATTATACACATGTCAATATTCATATGAAGCATCAATTTCCTATTTTATTTATGGTTTAATTTTATGCAAAATTGAGTTCCACTATAATTATAGTACTCATTTAAAATTTTAAATGAAAAGGAAACCCTATACATTGTTAGCTAAGGATTATGTATAGATATATAACTAAGAAAATGAAAGTGTCCAAGCTGAATATATTAAATCCTATCATATAATTGAAAAATAATGGTGCTTTACAAAACAAAACTTTATATAAAATAAAATATTGATACATCCCTAACATCTTTCAATATTTATATTTAAGATATATTTAATAGTCTAAGACCTAGTTTATAGTGCACACACAAATTACAATATACTATATAACTTATTGTGTCATAACCTTATGGTTTAAAGTCATTGCAGTATTATTGGCCACATGAATGTGTGTGAGAATGAGGATAGTCATCTAGTTTTTGCATGGATGTTAAAGGAATCCTTATGCATTGTTTGGTGAAAAATGGATGAGCTAAATTGTGTTGGTAGACACTTATATATTACAATATTTTGAGCATTGTGATAATTCCTCTTTATAGAGACCCTGACACAGAGTATTCCCATTTAAATTATTTTTTTGGGCTCTTAGTTCACCATGACTCCATGAACCTATTTTTTTGTCCACATGTAAAGGTGAAGATCAAACAATACTAGGAACGAGAGAGTGTACACTACAAAAGGTCTTTTCATGTGGTGATGACATGCATAAACATGTAGAGAAATTATATTTGGGTGGACATAAAATTAACTTATGAGTTTAATGTGTTTGTTGAGTCCACAAGAAAGAAGAGTAACAAATGTCAACTTCCCAACTACATGACCCTAAAACTATGTAATGAGGACATGTGGAGGGTCTAGATGATCTATAGTGGCTTATGCTACGCATTATTATATAGAATATGGTTTGATGCACAGGTTCATGTGACATTATTAATATTTTTTTGGATGCTACATGGGATATTATGATGGCATTTGGAAACTTGGTGGGCTCATGAGTGTGGTGGACCCACTACCCCGTTCACCTCAAATATGACATTGATTTTATATGCAGACTCTTTGATAAGTATTTATATTTGTGGATGTATGGTATGTTGAGTCCCAGTTTAAAGACAAGGATCAAATCCATGAAGAAAATGGTGACATATGTCTCAAAATTATGTATAATCTACACAGATGATATTGAAACACTATGCGATGGCCACTCCATTATTACATATGAAATATCTCGTGACCCTATGATCTATTTTAGATCCTTGATTTATTAAAAATTTAAAATAAAAATAAATAATTAATAGATAGGAATCTATTTTTTATGGGGTTTCAATCCCATTCAATTAAGTTTTCATGCCATAATGTCTTGTAAAGTAGTACTTTTAAGTGACTACACCTCTAAAAAGAATGTTATATTTAAAGATCAATTTAATTCGAATACAAAAAAAATATTCAGTTTTTTATATGGACGAGAAGAGGTTATGAGCCCTAGTACATCCCTTTGTACTGACATAAATATTCAAAATCCAAACTACGTGTCCATAAGTATTCTCCATAACTTTTCCAACCTAGGCTACATTTCCAACTTTAACCAAATTGTGCCTAATGTTTTTTGTAATTTTGTCTCCACCCATGCTTAAAATGGGAGCTATATTTTTCTTATTTATAAATTAAAAGTGCAAAACCTTCAAGCTGTAATAGGTAATGAAAATAAATGACAAGCATAACTATGAGTAGTTTTTGAAAACCATGAGCTTCAAAGTGTTAAAAAATTGGCCCATAATTGCTGAAATCACTGTCATTGAATAATGGGAACTCTACAACATTAATGAAAAAACCAAACAAACTTGTGATCCATATTCTTCAAAATAACTTAAAAAAGTTATATTCTGATGGCAAAAGTCAACCCTACCATAAACTGATACTTATATGTTTATCCCACCTAGATCTCTCATAGATTGTTGATTTGAATAGTGATAAGGAGGGATGAATACTATACATGTTAAATCAATTTAATTAAAAAAGATGACTTGAATCTGACCAATTAATTTTATTTTGTCTTAGATTATCTAATAAGCGGTGTCATCTTGATTCTTAAGACATTAGTTCTTGGCATCCCACTATGGGGGAATGTTTCATTAACTAGTAGACTAGGATGTTAGTTTTCATGTATGTTAATACACCTTTAATCCTAGATTATCATATTAATGCAGATTCAATTACTACATAACATACTATTTGGTTAGGATAAAAACTAGATGTAATAGTTTTCTTGAATGGGTTTGAGTCACATCACTATTCCATATAAGAATTAATCATTTACTTGATTTGTTTCCTCTTCACTGCATGCTCTTCCCAACAATGTAGTTGTAGAGTGTAATTTACATTTGAAGGTTTTCTTCCCTTTAGACTGTTACAATTTTCTCCTCCTTTTTTAGTTCCTTATTTAGATGGTTCATATTGTAACTCCAATACCATGAGTGTTCATCTAAATCATACAACCTATACAATGTTGTATTTCATTTTATATGTCATGGATCCTATGGTCAAGATTACAAGTTTGTCTCTTGAGATTGTAGTGACCACCTCAGTATAAGGAAAACTTAAACAATATTTAGAAATTGGTTGATTTTAGTTGGCTAATCAATCAACTTTCTTAAATATGTAACACTTTTTGGTATGGATTTATGTGATTGGTTGACACTGTAGACCCCACCTTTTTGTGAGTGTTGTTCAATATCAACCCTCAATATATATTTCTATTTATAGCATTAATTATAGTATTTTTTTGTGTTGTGAGCCTTTCATTCTTATATCTACCTCCCAATCTTCTTGGTTTATTAATTTCATTATCATATTCTATGAGCTCAGAGAATGACATTATTAGATTCATCTCATTTATTAATTCTTTACCAAATTGATAATTATAATTACATATCACTTTAAATTCCTACGTCATGAGCACCATCTTGGGCATAATTTATTATAAAATATATCAGTTGTCAATTTTAAGTGTGATCCATCTAACCATACAACTTATTCTCAATCCATTTGTCTCCCAAAAATTTGAGAGGGAAAATTGGCATCTATTATTTTTGTTAAGTCAACCTCTAGTGAGCTTGTTAATCATGGTTTATATATTTAAACCTTCTCCAAAAATGAATTCATTTATTCCCTCCTTTCTATGACCTTAATAATGATTAAGCTTTCCAATGAAGATGGTAATGTATTAATTAATTTTACACTTCCCCTCCCCGGTCCACTATGTTTTAACTTTGAAAACTCTTTGTCTACAAATTCTAATAATAGAGTGGGTATTATTGTACATAGAACTATAGATAATTATGAGAAATAAAAACTGGTAAATTTATGTAGTTTTTCTTTGGATCAACCCTCTTTCAATATTTTTAAAAAGGGGCTCAAATTAATATCCACCCTCAAATATATTCCTATAGAATAGTTAATAGTAAAGATTGGAAATGTGTTACTTCATAATTTGAAGAGGTTCAAGATGATTGTGTAGTAGATTGAGGAAAGAAAACCCCCAAGGTCAAATATCTCTAGGGAAGAAAGAAATGCCTTGAATAATCTAAATATGATTGATAAATCTTTATCTCTAAAGTGGATAAAGGGAATGCAACAATTATTTTAAACAAAAGTGATTCCAACTCGAAGATGCTTGACCACTTACATAATAGTGGGAGCTATATAGTTTTAGCTTCTAACCTAGTCTCTAAAATCTCTCGAGTCATTAAGAAAGCAATAAACCAATCCTTTTTATAAAAAAAAATTAAGAAAAGTTTCATTCCTAAAAAATATATCCTTCCTATAATTTATGACACATTGAATGTATAGAAGGAATGTATCCATATTAGACCTATTGTTGATACTACTGACTCTTGTACTTATGCCTACATATTTTTCTTAGTCAAGAATTAAAACCATTAGTACATAAAACTTATTCCTTTATCAAAGACTCTGCATAATTTTTAGATTCTATCAAAGGACAATAAGGTATCTAGTGAAGATATTTTAGCTAGCTTTGATGTTGTGTCACTTTTTACAAAAGTGCCTATTGATGACACAATCAAGGTGGTAAGTAATTATATTGATGAAGATACTTTTTCATTACTATCATATTATTTAAATTCCAACTTCTCATTTTTTTCTTAGGGGCCATTTATGAGAAAATAAAATGTGTTGCAATGGGTTCTCCTCTTTCTCCCATTGTAGTCAATTTATTTATGCATTATTTTGAAGACTTAACTCCAAAATCCTTCTATTTTAAACCTAATTGGTGGAAACAATATGTAGATTGCACACATGTCAACTAGAAACATGATTTAGAACAATTAGAATACTTCACAATTGACTTAAATAATGTTGTTAATACCATTAATTCCATAAAGGAATTTAAATACGAGGGTAAATTTCCCTTCATACACATCCTCCTCTATAAAAAATCTGATGGTTTTTTCTCTCGATAGGTTTATAGAAAATCTAACCACAATGATCTTTATGTACATGTGAATTCAGATCATTATCCTTATCATAAAATAGGGGTACTTAAAACCCTTACCACAAGAGATTTGATAATTTGTGATGATGATCATTCAAAGGAAGAGATCAAACATTTAACCAATTTTTTTAATAAGAATGCTTACATAAGGAAAATGATTGATAAAATTTTCAAGTCAACTAGGAATGCACATGTTAGACCTATAATTATTATTGACAACCTTTATAGATCTAAATTGTTCCTCTGATATGTTAATGGATTTTCTAATAAATTTGAAAAAAAAAATAAAGACTAAGAACATTTATACTACTTTATCTTTCACAAAAAACTTAGAAGGTTGATCAAGTTGTCCAAACACATTTTAGAACCAACTCTTAGAAGTGGAGTGTACAAAATTGATTGTTCTTGAAGGATATAATATATTAGGGAGATAGAGTGCTCCATCAACACAAGAATCAATGAACATATTGAAAATATAAACAAATAAATATTAGTTAAGTCCTCTTTTGTATAACATTCCTCCAAAACTAGTTATCATATTTATTTTTAAGAATACCAAGGTTTTGGGCATAGAGGAACACCACTACAAATGACATCTAATAGAAGAATTAAAAAATTTCAATTATATTAGGAAATTGAATATGGATGGTGGTCTAAAATTAAATAAATCTTGGGGACCAATAACTAATTTTATTAAAAATGATGACCTGAATTTGAGTAATTTATTTTATTTTCTACTTGGTTCTCCAATAAGTGGTGTTATCTTGGTCCTTAAATCATTTCATTTCATTCCCCTTATTATTTCCTTTCCATCTGTGTCTTGCTTTTATCATTCTTAATATCATAATTTTTGTATATACATAGTGATTACCTTACATTCATTCAATTAAAATTTAAATATTCTCATTTTTTAGCAATTTATTTAGATTTTCTATTTTATTACTTGAATAGGGATGGTGGTCTAAAATTAAACAAATCTTGGGGAGAAATAATTAATTTTATTCAAAAATATGACCTGAATTTGATCAATTCATTTTATTCTCTCCTTGGTTCTCCAATAAGTGGTGTTGTCTTGGTTGTTAAGTCATTTCAGGTCATGCCCCTTCTTGTTTCCTTTCCATCTACTCTGTGATTTTATCATTCTTAGTCATAATTTTTTTATATACTTAGCACTTACTTTACATTCATTAAATTGAAATTTAAATATTTTCATTTATTTCCCGTAATTTATTTAAATGTTCTACTTCATTACCAAATATAAAATAAATGTTTTTTGCCATATATATAATTTTTATTACTTTCACTCTTGAAGGCAGTTGTCTAAATTTATTAGTAATATAAAATTAAATCAGTGGTTATTTTTATATTATCGATAAACAATCAATAAATGTACATTATTTAAAATTTAATTATTCAAACTACCTGACATTGCATAATTTCATTATTAATATTTTAAAATAGAAATATAAATTTATAATTCAAGTATATTATTATCTCACCATGATGATAGGTCATGAAGCATGATTGGAAACTACACAATATTAACTAGAAATCGTTATCAATATTCTTCATGGACTAGCATGAGAAAGGTTAATTTGAAATTCTAGGCCTAACCCAAATCAATTATTTTTTTGTTATGATTACCTATAGTGAATTTTGGAATAAATTGAAGTCAAGGCATGCATCATTATGTTGCACATGGAAATTAGGATTATAAGTTGTTTACTTGTTAAAAATCTCCCCATTGCCTATCATTTTAGAAGACAAATTTATTGGATATCAACTTCATTTGGGGCAGAACTCAAGAAATATATAAAACTATCCCATTACGATCAATTGAAGGGTAAAAATAAAATTTACAAAAAAAAAATATTATAATTTATATTTAAAACTACCTAAGAGTTAAAAGGTAAATATAAAGAGAAGTAATAGATGGGTGCACATTATACTTCATAACATTTTTATATGAAGAAAACACACACACACACACACACACACACACACACACACACACACACACACACACACACACACACACACACACACACACACACACACACACACACACACACACACACACACACACACACACACACACACACACACACACACAAATAGATAAGTATCATCATCTAGAGAAATATCTAAAAATTTAGGCTTTTGGCATCAACCTATAGGTGTAAAACTTATCTTTCTTGAATCTTTTGGTGCTCTATCTCCCTCCATAGATGGTGCCTTTGGAAAGATGGCTTCTCTGATCTCCTTTGTTCATAATCCAACATAATAGATAAATGTGAATGAACGTAGTTTGGTGATTCATTAGATGATAGAATTTGAGGGACATCCTAAGGTTGCATTAGATTTTTAGGAGCATGTCATATGATTTCTTAATATAGAGGTCTCTTAGTGCTCCATATCATCTCACCTCCCCTCTAAGTGTTGTCCTTGGTTTGACAAGTCCAGGTGTGGAAGGGATTGGAAAGGACAATCCCAAAACCTTTACTTAATCATTTTTTCAAGGGAAGTGGGTTAAGCCTCCTAGTTTTAATATTAGAGCAGTGGCAAAGCACACACCAATGGTGTCATTTTAAGATAGCACTCTGAAAGAGGTACTTAATAATGAGCCTTGGTTTGCCTCCCAGGGCTTAATTTTTAGATTTGATAGTTTTTGGTTGAACCTTCCTACATTTCACTAATGGATCTCAAAATTGTGGAAACATTTCTTGGAAGACACCCTATATATTTACCTCTATACTAGGGGCCTATTTATTTTAACTTTTGATAGCCTAAAAAACCAAAATATGGTGTTTCTTACAAAACCTTGGTCTTGGGATGAACATCTCCTCATTATAAAACTATGGATCTCTTCCTTCAATCTTTTGCTATAAAATCTTATTGTTCATCCTATTTGGGTTTAATTTCCATACCTATCACTTCAATTCTTGGTTGATTCCTATCTTTTATCCATTTCTTTTTCTCTGGGAAATATGCTGGAAATTGATGCTTCTACTTACATATTTTACCACACAACCTTCTCACATATTTTGGTTAGTTTAGTTGTTTCATAGGATCTCCTAGATTCCATTGAATTAAGGGTTAAATACTAGAGATAAATTTAATCCCTAGATTATGAAGGCTTCCCAATGGATAAAAATTATTTTATAAAGGCAAATGTATAAATACTTGCATTTTTGTGAGGGGATATAACCTAAAAATAGAAATGTTTACCTTGACCTTAGGAAAATATGATGTGGTTCTTGGATACCAATGGTTGTTCACTCTTGGCCCTATATTTTGTGACTTTTCATAACTTTGGATGTATAATGGTTAGCAGTACATAAATAAAGACTTCTTACCAAGATCTACTAGTGTCATCAGTTCCTAATTCATAGAGAAGATTCTTAATAAATCTTACATGGAATCATTACTCAAATCTCCACTATTAACCTCAACACATATCTTGATTCCCACTAGCCAACTAACTTACATAATTTTATATTCAAACAAAAATCTTCTTTCCTCCTTGACCATAAGTTCATTGTATTCAAATCCTTCCAAGTAGTGTACCCCCCAAACATTTGGCCATATGATTATCATTTTTTTCAAACAAAATAATTTAATAAGATGGTTAAATAAATATTTTAAGTAGGATCCATTCATATAAGCACAAGCCCATTCTCCTCCTCAGTTTTATTATTCTACAAATACTACAGATCTTAGAGGTTTTGGATTGATTTTCATGAGAAAAACAAGCTCATTAATAAAGATAAATTTTCTATCCTAGTGATAGATGATCTTCTTGATGAACTTCATGGTGCCCACTTCTTCTCCAAATTATATCTACAATCTTGATACCATCATATTTAATCTACTCTAGGATGAAGATACTCCAATAACTACTTTCTACACACATGATAGCCACTATGAATTCTTGGTTATACCCTTTAGTTTTACCAATGCCCTTTCCATGTTCCAAGGTTTGATGACCAAAATATTTCACTCCATTTTGCATAAATTCATATTGGTCTTCTTAGATGATGTCATGATTTGCATAAAAACTTGGGAAAAATATCTCCAATAGTTTGACACATATTAAAAATTTCTTATATATCATAAACCATGTATAAAGAGGTACTAATGTTACTTTGGTTAGAAATAAGTGGAGTATCTATGCCACATTGTCTTTGTAGCCAACATTCAAGTCAACCTATAAAAAATTGAGGCCATGTAAAATTTAAACCCAAGACGCTCAAAATCCTTCCTGGATTTGTTGGTCATACTGGGTAAGCATACCACAAATTTGTCTAATATTATGGGTGACTTATTTTACCATTCACCACCATGCTAATAAAATAATCATTTTTGTGGTCCATCATGAAAATAATTTTTTTGGGTATTCAAACAAGTTATATGTACTACATATATTTTAGCCATGCCAAATTTATCAAAGACATTTATTATTCAAAGTTACATATGTGGTAAAAGTGTTATTTTTGTCCTCATACAAAAGGTTTGTAACCCCACATTCACTAACAAATACATTGGTGGGCATAATTTGGTACAATAAACATATGATAAGGAAATGATGATTATTATCCATGTTATCTATAAGTGATGACCATACCTAGTGGGTAGAAATTTTTGTATCGAAACTCAACATCAAAGCTTCAAATAATTCTTAGAGTAATGGGTATCTTTCCTAGTTCAACAAAATTAGGTTTCCAAATTAATTGGGTATGGTTATGATATTAATTATTATATGGGCAAATAAAATATAGTCATTGATGCACTATCTCACCAGTATGAATAACAACTACATGTATTTCCCTTATCCATCCCCATTTTGGAAATGATCCATGGAATTCAACAAGAATCATATTAATAAATTCACACTTAGAAAATCATCCAACAATTTTATCTAGACTTGGCTTACAAACCAAACTAACTTGGGATTGCCAATCCTTACAATAAAAAGGTCACAATGTCTTGATTCTAGATCTAAGTTTTGACATAAGATTTTAATTCATGAGTTACATTCCTTACCTTATATAGGTCATTTAGGTATTTTAAAAACTTGTGAATGTGTTCACCATGGTTTATCTTATCCATGTTTCAATAAAGTTATCAATATATTTGTTAAAGAATATGAAGTATGTTAAAATCATAAGGGAGAGATAATGGACTTTCCCAACTTACTCCAAACCCTACCTATTATGTGATACATTTGGATAAACATCTCCATATATCTTCTATAATGCTTACCAAAATATGGTGAAAAGTCAGTGATTTGGGTGGTGGTAAATTTCCTCTCTAAATATGTTCATTTGTATGTCTTGGCCCATCCTTAAACTACTTCTGACATTACCCAAACATTAATCAATAAAATATTATGCCTTCATATATTCTTAGGTTCTATTGTATCTAATCCTGACCTAGATTTTATAGGTCACTTCTAGTTATAACTATTCAAGCACAAGTACCCATTTTAAAATGAGAATAAATTACCATTCATAGTTAGGTCATATCTATTAGTTTGTTTGGACCCATTTGATCTAACTCCTGATTTATAATTCTTGTCTTTAATAAAATATATGGATTCATATGATTTGTGAGTCATTCCTTGAGCTAATTGTAATAATCTCACATGCATGAGAAGTAACATTTAGCTAGGATAGAAATGGTATAAATAAGACCTTAGACTAGTAGAAAGGTATACATAAATTATATTTTATTAAGCTTTCTCAAAAGAGGTTTCCACCTCAAAGAGGCAAGTGATATTTTAATGCAATTCTTCTCCCCTTTTTATGTAATATAGAATAGTTTCATTCATTTTTAGTATTATTTATTGTATTTGAACTATTTTTCTAATTTATTTTAGAAATGATCATAACATTTGGTATCAAATCTTTTTATAAGGACATTTTTACATAGTGGTATCAATGGTTTAGGTTTATTTACTTCTATCTGTCTTATACTCTCACCTCACACAATAAGGATATTGAAGATCAAAAAGTGGTAATAGGGTGGTGTCACTTAAATTATTTCCCAATTTTTTTATTCCATCTTATTTTCTTTTAGTTTATAAATTATGTTCCACCAATTTTAAAAACTAATAGATTGCCATTTCAGGCTAAAGAGTTATGAGTTTACCTTGATTTCATAGAGTGAGGGGTTATGTCTGAATACGTAAGATATTACATAATGTTGTGTATGGACGTATTATTCCACATAACTTTAGGTATATATTAAAAAAAATTAGTTATTTCCATAGCCTAGCTATAGAAGGCCTTAGGTCATTTATTTTTGTGATGCATAGGTAAGTAGTTAGCCCCAAGAAGTTACACTATACCTCAGAGATGGGATAGTGGGATATAAAATGATCATCCATCTTGATTAGATCTCTAAAATATAAATCTATCCATATTTTTATGATTGAGATTAGTATATTTATAAACTCACATACCAAACACACCCTATAATATTATTCCTTGTAACTCTAACATTCCTACAGTTATAGATCCAACTCTAAGCTCTTGGAAATCTAATAACATCCTATAGTAATAAAAAGAGAACCATATTCTACCAATTAAAAAATTGACAATAACCATAGTAGTTATAAGGCTTGGAATATTAAAAAATGTTTACTTGAACTCAATGTAGTAACCAGATGATATAAAAGTTAAAAAATAAAATTAGTGAATAAGGTCACTACCACATTATGGTTTTATCATCAAGATTATCAATTTAATAGGTATTTCAATTTTTTGAGAAAAAATACATACAATTTTATTTCACCTAATACCTTGAAAAGTATACCATTGTGATTATCTCATCAAGCTGATCATTTTAACACATAACTTTAATAAGCCTTTTTTAGCACCCTTAGACCCCTCTAGTCAATGGTTTCCACTCATGTAGGAATCTAGATCATGGCCCAAAACATTGAATAACTTCAAGTTAAATTCTAATCTCAGCTTGACTCTTGAGTCACTAAGTTGATCAAGAAACTACATGACATCAATGCACAAAATACCATGCTCTCTAATAGAATCAAAGGAGACAATCATTTTGAAGTAAAAAACTACCTATGAGAACTTAATTTGGACTTTTCAAAAAAAATTATATAGAACCAACAAGTTGGATTTACTATGTTGAATAATATTTCATCTTACATAATATATTGGATGTACACAAGGCACCCATCACATCATTTCACTTAGAAAATGAAGTTTTCTATTCACTTAGAAAATGAAAGTTTCTAATGATACTAGTGGAATCAAAAAAATTATTTAAAACCACATGGGATGATTTTTTAAAGATTTTTTTGGTTCATTTTGCTATTACCACTTATGATGATTTTATTAGATCCCTCACCAAACTATGACAAACTAGAATAGTTGACAAGTATCAAGCTAAATTTGAAAAATGGGCCAACTAAACTAAAGGTTTGAGTGATGATTTTTTCAATATTTGTTTCATTAATGGGAAAAATAATGTAATTCATAAGGAGGATAAGATGTTTAAACCATAGATGATGATGGAAACATTAGGATTGACCAAGATTATGGAATATAAGATCACCTCCTAGTGTCAATCTTATAATTTTGATTCTTTCATGACATATATAATACCATGGCTAGTCAAAAATGCCTCCAAAATTCATTCCCATTAAATACCTTATGAAGGAGAAAATGAGCACTTATTGTGCAAAATGCTTTGTCACAAATGTGATGAAAATTTCATCAAAGGACACAAATGCATTGATTATATGTTTTATGTGATGGATGTCAAGTCACCACTATATGTTAAAGAATGGGAATATGCTTTAGATTCTCACAATAAATAATCAAAGTCAAGAATCTAGAAACATGAAGTTTCACCCCTAAATTTTGATTATGCATTGGCTAAGGTAGCCACTCCTTAAACTAAAAGATTAAAGTGGTATTTTAAGCAAAAACTCCTCTTTATTATTCTTAACTCCCATAACACACATAATTTCATTAAACCTCAGTTGACCAAACAAGATGACTATTTGGTGCACCCATGTTCATGATTGTCAATGGAGAAAAATTATTTTATAAAGGCAAATGTATATTTTTTTTCATTTTGTTGAGTGGATATAACCTAAAAATAGAAATGTTTACCTTGACCTTGGGAAAATGTGATGCGGTTCTTGGATCCTAATGGTTGTTCACTCTTGGCTCTATTTTTTGGGACTTTTAAGAACTTTGGATGTACAATGGATATCAGTACACAAAAAAAGACTTCTTACAAAGATTTGAAAGTGTCATTAGTTCATAATGCATGTAGAAGATCCTCAAGAAAGTCTTACATGAAATTATTACTCAACTCTCCAATATTCACCTCAACACATCTCTTGATTCCCACTAGCTTACTAACTTAAAAAATGTTATATAAAAAAAATTTCTTGTTGCCTCCTTGACCATAATTTCATTGTCTTCAAATCCTTCTAGGTAGTGTACCCCAAAAATATTTGGCCATATGATTATCATTTTTTCCTAGAAAAAATAATTTGATAATATGGTTAAATAAATATTTCAAGTAGGATCCATTTATGCAAGCACAATCCCATTCTCCTCCTCAGTTTTATTATTCTACAAATACTATGGATATTAGAGGCTCTAGATTGATTTTCATGAGCAAAACAAGCTAGTCATTAAAGATAACTTTTCTATCCTAGTGATATATGAACTTCTTGATGAACTTCTTGATGAACTTCATGGTTCCCACTTCTTCTCTAAATGATATAAATAGTCTTGCTACCATCATTTCAATCTACTCTAGGATGAAGATACTCTAAAAAATACTTTTTACACACATGATAGCCACTATGAATTCTTGGTTATACCCTTTGGATTTACCTATGCCCCTTCCATGTTCCAAGGTTTGATAAACAAAATATCTAACCCCTTTTTGCATAAATTCATCTTGGTATTCTTAAATGATGTCCTGATTTGATTTAAAACTTGGGAAAAGCATCTCTAATAGTTTAACATAGATTTAAAACTTATTACATACCATCAACCATGTGTAAAAATATCCTAATGTTCCTTTGGTTATAAAGAGGTGGAGTATCTATGCCACATTATCTTAGCAACTAACGTTCAATTCAACCTATAAAAAATTGAGGCTGTGAAAAATTTAAACCCAAGACACTCAAAAGCCTTCTTGGATTTCTTAATCACACTCAATAAGTATACCTCAAATTTGTCTATTATTATGGGTGACTTATTTCCCCATTCACCACCATGATAATAAAATAATCATTTTTTTGGTTTATCATGACTAAATAAGATTTTTGGGTACTCAAACAAGTTATTTGTACTACATATATTTTATCCATGCCAAAATTATAAAGACATTTTTTATTTAAATTTACATATGTGGTAATAGTGTTAGTGTTGTCTTCATGTAATAGGTTTGTACCCCCACCTTCACTAACAAATCCCGTGGTGGGCACAATTTGGTGAAATAAACATATGATAAAGAAATGATGGTTATTCTCCATGCTCTATAAGTGGTGACCATACCTACTGGGTAGACATTTTTTAATCAAAAATTAACATCAAAATTTCAAATACTTCTTGCAGTAATGAGTCTCTTCCCTAGTTCAATAAAAGTGATTTTCCAAATTAATGGGGTATGCTTATGATATCAATTATTATAAGGGAAAGGAAAATCTAGTCATTGATGTACTATCTCACAAGTATGAATAAAAACTACATATGTTTACCTTATCCATCCCTATTTCAAAAATGATCCATGCAATTCAACAAGAGTCATAGTAAAAAAGTCACACTTAGAAAATCATCCAACAATTTTCTCTAGACTTGGCATACAAACCCAACTATACTTGGGATTACCAATCCTTACAATAAAAAGGTCACAATGTCTTGATTCTAGATCTAGGTTCTAACACAATATTTAAATCTTGAGTTACATTCCTTACCTTATATAGGTAATTTAGGAATTTAAAAAACCTATGAATGTGTTCACCATGGTTTATTTTAGCCAAGTTTTAAGAAAGTTATCAATACATTTGTTAAAGAATGTGAAGTATGTCAAAATCACAAGGGAAAGATAATGTAATTTCCCCGCTTACCCCAAACCTTTTCCATTCTACCATTTATTTGCATAGACATCTCCATGGAACTTCTATAATGCTTACCTAAATCTAATGGAAAGTCAATCATTTAGGTGGTGGTAAATTGCCTCTCTAAATATGGTCATTTTTATGTCTTGGCCCATCCTTAAACTACTTTTGACATTACCAAAACATTCTTCACTAAAATATTATGCCTTCATATATTCTTAGATTCTATTGGATTTGATCATGACCTAGATTTTATAGGTCACTTCTAGTTAAAACTATTCAAGCACATGAGTACCCATTTTAAAATGAAAATAAGTTACCAATGAATTATAAAAATATTTACAAGATTTAAGAAAATAACTATTATACTCATATAGATATTAAGGCATTTTTATTCCATATCCATAGTGTAAAATTATTTTCAAAATTTGATCTTTAGTTTGGGTATCATCATATTAATGTCAAACCTCTAGACATTTAGAATATAGTCTTCAAAATAAAGGAATGATTGATTGACTTATTGGTTATGACTTTTAGGTTAACTCATGTATATAATTCATTCATTGATATGTTTACCTATGTCATTTTTAAATCTACCTTGATGACTTCTTAATCTTTAGAAAACATGGGATGAACATCTACACCATGTCAAACTAATGTTTCACATTTTCAAGAAACATATTTTTATGATAACATAAATAATTGTTAATTTTTCATACAAGAGATAAAATATTTGGGATACATTACACACATAAGGAGTGGATGTGTGAACCTGAACAAGATTCAAGTCGTAAAAGAATGGGAAACACTAAATAACTTTGCATATGATATAAATCTTCTCAAAATTAAAAAATTATACAAGAGATTTTTGTTTAATATTTATCTTTTGAACCAAGACAAAAAAGGTCAAACTAAATAAAGTTTCATCTAGTTAGCTGCATAACAAAGACAATTCTATGAACTAAATTTTAGGTTTTATTTTATGTTAGTACTTATGTTACTTGATTATACATTTGGAAGTTCATCCAATTCATACAGTAATAAAATTGTATATCATAAATGGGTATTAACAACACAACAAGTCCTAAAAGAGATTTAATTTGTATTATAATGGATTAAACAAAATATGATTAGAATCAAAGATATTTTTAGAGTATATACTTATGTTAGATGATGAGGGAACAAATAAGAATTATGAGAGATAGTGGGGGTCAATGATGGAGTGATGAGGGATGGTGATGGATGGTGAGGGTTAATGAGGGAGTCGTTTGAGATGATGAGGGATGAGGAAATATTGATTAGGTATTATTAAGGATGAAGAGGGAGTCATTATGGAAGATGAGGGATGTTGATAATCAATGAATGAGTGATTAGAGATGATGAGAGAAAATGAAGGCTAATGAAGGAGTGATTAGGGATGATGAGTGATGAGGTGAAATTGAATATGGATGAGGAAGTGTTTAGGGATGAGTAAATATTGATTAGGAATGAGGAAGGATAGGGAGGGAGTGACTAGGGATGATGAGGGATAGTGGGGGTCAATAAAGGAGTGATTATGGATGATAACAGAGTGATTAGATGACTAAGGATAATGAGGGTCAATGAGGGAGTGATTAGGAACATTGAGATATGATGAGAGAGTGATTAATGGTAATTATGGATGATTAATAAGTGATCAATGATGAGGGAGGGATGATGAACAAGTGAAATTAACACAAAGTAATCATTTGATGTGTTTCGATCATAAATATGACCTACACTACCCCAATCACACCACTTTGGATCATGTTTAAAGTTATTACTTTTCAAAATTTAGTTTTTAAAAACCTAGGACTCCTATAAATTCCAAGAATCAATCTAGAAGGCATCAAACCCTAAAAAATGACTATATGTTTACCAAAAATGGATATCAATTTCAAAAGTTATGCATTAAAATCCCTAGGTTTAATACCTAGATATTGAAAATGCCTAAGTATTGACTAGTTTGGATTTTTAAAAACTATTTTCCATATAATAAAGGATTTAGTTATGAGACCAAATCTATCAGATGTAGAGTGACCCTAATAATAGAAACATGATTGCATTACTGATAACACAATCATGTTACTGATAACGTGATCCTGAAAATGATGACACGATTGTGTTACCAATTAACCAAGCTTCCCTCCATCTACATGTTAACTACTTTAATGTGAAAAATAATATTAATGTGATCATTTTATTTATTTTATAATAATTTTATTGTGTTATCTAATAACATGATTACACTATCTAATAATGTGACCATGTTATCTATTAATGCAATCAGGCTATTTGATTTTGAATTTAAATCCCACATCTTTTGGCTCAAGAATGGTTTGTATTATTGATCCAAAGACTTGGAACTATAAATATAAATCTTAATCCAAGAGTTATGATTAAAAACAACAAAATTCCACATTGATTGCCAACTATACTACAAATTTCAATGTGAAAATTTATAAACTTAATACCATCATGATGGATGAGTATGCTCTCCTCTTTTCAAATATATGATTTTTATAATTTTTGGACTAATTTAAGGTTTCAAAATATGTTGATTTCTATTTATACATTTTTTAGGCCACTACATGCCACAAACATACATGCCTATACATGTTCATGTAATTTGTCTTTCATTGATCCAATTGAAAAATAAATTATATGTTCATAATCTAGGCCTAATTCTACACACATTAAAAAAAAATGATTTTCATTTTTTTGAGGAAGTTAGGTGCATAACATGGATGTATATCCATTTATTATCATTTTTAAGGATCTATTTACTTGATAAATTCATAAAAAATAATATTCATTGAAAAAATATATATAAAATATAGGTAACAAACTAGAATATCTTATCTAAATTTTTCCCAAAGGGTTTCAAATAATATTAAATGCCGTTCAAAAAAGGTAAGACACATGGCCATATATCTAATCTATTTTCTTAAAAAATAGGAATTCCTCTTCAAATTTTAGATGTTTGACCCATTTATATTTAATCATTTAAAAAAAAAATGTTTTATAAACTAGACTCTAAATTCTACATTTCATGTTCTTACACCATCTTCAAATTTGGAGTGTAGATATCTCAAATTATCTATATAAGTTTATATTTATGAAATTTCAAAAAAATCATGTCCATGGGTAGGCCACTTTTTATCCCCCAACTTTATGCACTTACCCCATAACCAAATACTCAGTCAATCCTTACTTTATTTTAAGACTATATTCCAAATGTGTAGAGGTTCAACATGAATATGATGATACTCAAAATTAAGATAAATTTTTGAAAAGACTTCTACACCATGGATATGGTTGTAAAATGCCTTAATATTTAGATGAGGATAATAGTTCTTCACTTTAATCTTGTTAAGATTTTTTAATTGATGAACAACCTTGGCACAAACAAAATTGGGATTTTGCAAGGCAATGATTTGGGCATGATGTTTCAATTATCCATAAGTTCATGGATCTACACTTGATCTATTAATTCTCTAGAAATGATATGTTGTATGAAGAGGTTTGAGGTAGAGGTGGTTAATGGATCAAGTTAATAATATTATTTAGTGTAAAGTATGTAGGAACTTATTTAGATGATTGAAACATATCCTTGTATTCATCTAGTTTATGGATAAATTATTTTATCTTTGTCATTTTTGGATAAGCCACACTATGATATGGTGTCATAATGATGTTATTACATTTACTTCCTACCATATAGAGTATACTTCTTATTAGAAATGATAAGATTCTTGTACTTCCTAGCACTAATGAATGAAATCTTATGAACTAACTATGATATGTGGTATTTAATATCATGAAAATATATCACAATATTTAAAGTATTTCCTTCATCGACTACATGTCAATGGTAAATATATGGTTGACCACATGTAAAAAATCACACACCTCTAATGGTGAGATGGCACAACGGATTGCATCTTTAAAAACATTGATTTTGTACACCAAGTAAAACTACTAGGTAATCCATTCTTCAAGGACTACATTATAATATACACTAGCATATGTTTACGGATGATGAATTAATTTCAAGTTAAATTTTTTAAGATATGATTTAGAAGAAATTAAATTCTTTTGGATTATATTGTAAATGATGTAGTGTATTGGCTCACATTGATCTAAATTTATTAATGAAAAAATATTTTTAATTCATATAATTTATTTAGGGGGATTTTAGAGAGTTTTAATTTATGTCATGGATGTGTCCAAGTGAGTGGATGAAGTGTCTTGATAGTCTAAGTGTCAATGACAAAGTGTGCAGTGTGCTTGTCCTAGTATACTTGAAGTAAGTCTAGTTGATCTTCAGTTTTGGAATGATTAGGGATGGATTTGAGGTATTAATCATGTATAAGGGGTCCTATAAGAGGTTAAAGATGATTTGAGAGATTGTGTAAGTGCATGGTATTCATCTAGTTCTTCATTATGTTCATTTTGGCATAGTTGGTTCTATGATAGAAAAATCTGAGTAGGCATATTAAAGATGTTATATTTCACATGTGTGAAGGTTATAAGAGAATATTGATATATGAATGGATTAACCTATGAAATTAATCATTTTTTACATGTTTTATGTCATTAGGTTGAGTGGATAAAATTTTATTAAGGTACAAAGTTGGCTTCTCAGACAGAAGTTCACTATGTTCGCATACTTAGCCAATTTTGCAAAGGGAGATCTAACGGTGCACGTCTAATCACATCATAGATCTACAACATGAAATTAATCTAAAAAAACAAGGATATAATTTCAATCATTATTATTTTTAGAGATAAAATGGTGAGCATGAAACTTTTCAAATAAATATCAATAATGAGTAGGTGTTCGCACATGCATATCAATGATCTGTATTGAGTCAAATAGGTTAAAGTGATAGATGTTTAATGAAGTTAAAGTCTAGGATACTCTTGAATATATAAATGGAGTGTATTTTTTATAAATTATTAGGAAGTATCTAGATTATAATAGGTGTTCTATGTTTAATAGTGAGCAAAGGTAAAGACCAAGCTAATCTGAAGAGATCGATGGTGCATATTTGGTCATAGTTGTCTGGAAGCATGAAATGAGGTCAAAGTGATAGATGTTTAGCATAGTTAAATAGCAAGTTATATTCAAGGAATATCGATGATGGATATTTTTTCTAACTATGAGAGGGAATGAGATGATGATAAAGTGTTTGATGTTTAACTGTGACTATTGGCATTTAAATTAGCAAAGGGGAAAATCAGTCTATAGGATTTTACTCATATCATTTGATCCAAGATGAATTTCTTGGTATATTAAAAATAAAATTTGTATATAACTTCAAGGAACATTTATTGAATCTAGTTATAATTTTTAAATGTTTGTATATCCAAATTTATTAAGCTCCAAAGTTAAGTATGTGTTTGACCATGTTTTTTAAGTGACTCGAGAAGGATGTTTGAGTTATTCGGATGGTATTTTGATGTTTCAAGGTGACTTAGATATTGGAGAGAATTTTAGACTACCTAAGGATGGTATTTATGTATTTTGGATATTTAACCAATCCATATTCAATATGAATAAATGTTGAGAATTTTACTGTTTGTTTGTTTATGGTGTTCTTGTGTACAAGGCCAATGTTTGAGTAGATTGAGCATACATAGAGGTGTGTAATTATTATTTAATAATTTAAGGATGTATTATAGGTCATGTGGAGTGGAAATATACATTTTAAGTGATATTGTGTTTTTTTTTACTCAATGGAGTGTTAAATGGGTGAATAGGTCTCTATGAGTCGTATTAGGACTATTGATGCCTAATTAAAAGATGTAGATGCTTAAGGGTGACCCATGGATGCTTTAACCAACCTATATGTATGGTATTGAGATATTTTAGATGAATTAATGGATAATGATATTATTAATACTGACCTAAACATTGATAATCATGAAGACTCTATAAATCATGAAATCAAAAGTGATGGTTTCTAGACTTGGAAGAAGAGGTGTGTGTGAGTGTTGTAGAGTGAAGGAAAGAAGAAAGGGTTTGTGACTAGTGGATGGGTTGTAGATTAAATTAGGTTTATGATTTTGTGTATGAATTATAGGTCATATTTTTTATGTTATAATAGTGCTCTTATAGTTTTAAATATTGAGGATGAGTGAAGAGGTCTAGAGTGATCCAAAAAGATGTTTTAGATGCCTTGAGTGTGAGCTAAGGATAAATGATGTCTATGTGAGCTTGGTGTTTTATTTGAGAGGTAGATTAGAGTGTTGTATATGTGTATAACCATTTGGTCATATTGTTGAGGATGTGACAAAGATGTTGTTGAGAAGTTTAGAGTGATCCAAAAAGAGGTTTTGGATATTTGTGAGTGTGTGAAAAGTGAAGGGGGTTATACTTATAGGGTGTCTCCATCAGATTTAAAAGAAATAAATCATAGAGATACGTTAATATCATAAGTGTTTTGAGGGTGCTCAACATCTAGGTCAAAATTACTTGACCATCTTAGGGGTAGGTACTCCTTATGAAATAGGTGTTTCACTAAAATAAGGTCAAAAGGACTTGACCATCCTAGGGGTAGGTTCTCCTTATGAAACAAGTGTTTCACTAAATTTAGGTCACAAGTAATTGAACATCCTAGGGGAAGGTTCTCCTTGTGAAATAGGTGTTTCACTAAATTCAGGTTAGAAGGATTTGACCATCTTATGTGTAGGTGTTCCTTATGGAACAGGTGTTTCACTAAAATCTCATGTTTGCATACTTACTATAAGACAAGTAGCCAATGTGTTTATAGGAATGAGAGTGGGTTTTATTCCCAAAGAGGGTTTCCCACATAGATCTTTTGTTTTTTTTGTGATCTTGGATTATCTCTTGGTTCATTGCTATAAACACTTGAATACTTCATGAATGGTTGTATTGATTGAATGCTTGAGTATTTGAAGGGTTTGGAAATTCAATTGGGTTATTTTCCACCACTGATTCACCCCTGGCTCCCCCCCCCCCCCCACCACCACTCCCCCACCCCCCCCCCCCCCCCACACACACACTCTTAGTGGTTTTCACTTATAAAAATTGGTATCATATCCAATCCTTTGGTAAAGGCTTGACAACTTCAAGGCAATCCAAGATACAATATGGGTAGTCATCAAATATAGGGAGGTTTTTATACTAAGCAAGCACTGATGTTTAATGGATCTAATTATGATTTTTAGAGTGCAAGGATGAGGACCTACATCATTTACCTAGGTTTTGACACTTGGTAATATTTTTTGGATGGTTATTCTATACCTACTACTCCTCCATCTAGTGATGTAAATAAGAAGTTGTTTGAGAGAAATTCTAAGGCAATGAATGTTATCACTTGTGGTCTTTCAAAGATTAAATACACCAAGGTAATCCATTGCATATCTACCAAGGAAATGTGGGATAATTTGAATATTATTTATGAAGGAGATTCAAAGGTTAAGTTGTCTAAATTACAAAATCATCAAAGACAATTTAAGAGTCTCAAGATGAAGGGAAAAGATTTTATGGCATCTTTTCTATAGAGAGTTGATGAGATTGTGAACATCATCAGAGGTCTTGGAGAGAATATTGAAGAAGCTACTATATTAAAAAAATTATTAAGGTGTCTATCCCTCAAATTTATTCAAAATTGTCTATTTTAGAAGAAATTCATGATCTTACTCAGTTGAAGATGGATGAATTGCATGGCATCCCTACCACCTATGAGATGAGAATAAATGATGATATACCACCAAAGAAGGAATCATCATTAAAGATAGAAATGAAGCCAAAGAATAATTTCCAAGGTAATAATATCAAGGAGGATGACATATATGATATTGATGAAGATGAACTAATTTAGTTTTTTACAAGGAAATTGAAAATAGGGTCAGGTAAGTATAATAGTAAACTACCCTTTAGATGCTTCAATTATGGAGAGGTAGGATATTTTGCTAATAAGTGTCCTCATAAGCATGAAAATAATGATGATGAAAAGAATGGTGAAGACCAAGATGAATACAAGAAGACATAAAAGTCTGATAAAATGAAGAAAGTATTTAGAAATTATGACAACAAGAAGTCCTTCAAGAGCAAGAAGAGTCTCTAAACTAATAAAGATTGCAACTCATTAGATAAGAGTGAAGATAGTGACTCAAAGTATGTTCATGAAGATGATGGTCTTTTTAAAGATGAATACCTCTTCATGGCTGAGGAAGGATGTTGCTCATATCAAAAGGAGTCTACCTAGAGTGATTCAGATGGTGATAAAGATGAGGTGGACTTTGAGACTGAATTGATGAATTATCTTAAAGAACTAAAAATTGAGAATAAAATTAACAAGAAAATGAAGCAATAAATCCAGGACTATGGATGGATTCCCATATGAAAGGTGATCATGTGGTCCATGTTTTAGGTCATGAGGTTGAGCAAAGAAAAAGTTATTATGGTACAAAGTTATCTTCTCAGACAGAATTTCACTAACATCCCATACTTAGCCAATTTTGCAAAGGGAGATCTAATGGTATGTGTTTAATCACATCATAGATCTAAAACATAAAATTAATCTAAATAGATAAGGATCTAATGATGAGAGTTATTCTTATCATAGATCTAATGATGAGCGTGAAACCTATCAGATAAAGATCAATGGTGAGCAGGTGGCTTTACATACAAATCAATGATGTGTATTGAATCAAAAAGGTCAAAGTGATAGATGTTTAATGAAGTTAAAGTATAGGTTACTCTAGAAGAGATTGCCAAAGTGTATTTATTACATATTATCAAGAATCATCGAGATGATAACAAGTGTTCAATGTTTTACAGTGAGAAAAGGTAAAGACCACACTAATCTAAGGATATCGATGGTGCATATTTGGTCAAAGTTACTAGGGAGAATGAGATGAGGTCAAAGTGATAAATATTTAGAATAGTTAAATATTAGGATATGCTTGAGGAATACTAATGATGCATATTTTTTCAATCTATGAGAGGGAATGATGATGACATAGTTATCAATGTTTAACTGTGACCGTTAGCATTTAAATTAGCAAAGGGAAAAAATAGTCTGCATTATTTTGCTCATATCTTTTGATCCAGGATGAATTTATTGATTAAAATAAAATAAAATTTGTATAGAACTTTAGGTCACATATATTAAATCTACTTATAATGTATGAATTTTTCTATAGCTAAATTTATTAAGCTCTAAAGCTGACTATGTGTTTGATCATGTTTTGTAAGTGACCTGAGAAGGATGTTTGAGTTGTTTTGATGGTATTTTTATTTTTCAAGGTGACTTATCTATTGGAGAGTGGTGTAGACTCCTTGAGGATGATCATTATATATTTTTTATATTTGACCAATCCATATTAAATATGAATAAATGATTATAAGTTGATTATTTGTTTGTTCATGGTGTTCTTGTGTACAAGGATGATTTTTACATAGATTGAGCATCCACAGAGGTATGTAATGATTATTACACTCATTTTAAGATGTTTAAAAGGTCATGTGGAGTGGACATATACATTTAGAAGTGATCTTATGTTTTTTTTACTTAATGGAGTGCTAAATGGGTGGATATGTCTCCATGAGACCTATAAGGGCTACTAAGGCCTAATTAAAAGGTGTATATACTTAAGGGTGACTTATGGATGCTTTGGCCAACCTATGTGGGTGGCATTGGGATGTGTTATATTCCTTAAGAGATAATTTGAGTCTTATAGATAACCTAGATGTTGAAAATTATGAAGACTCTATAGATGGTGAAATCAAAAGTGATGGTTTCTAGACTTGGAAGAAGAGGTGTGTGTGAGTGTTGTAGTGCAAAATAAAGAAGAAAGTGTTTGTACCCAGTGGATGGGTTTTACATAAAATTAGGTTGATGAATATGTGTATGAATTATAGGTCATATTTGTGATGTCATAATAGTGCTCTTGAAATTTTAAATATTGAGGATGAGCAAAGAGGTCTAGAGTGATCCAAAAGGATGTATTAGATGCCTCAAATGTGAGTGAAGTGTAGATGATATATGTGTGATCTTGGTGGTTGATTTGAGAGGCAGATCAGAGTGTGGTCTATGTGTATGACCATTTGTTCATATTTTTGAGGATGTGACAAAGTTTTTGCTGAGAAGTATAGAATGATCTAAAAGTTAGTTTTGGATGTTTGTGAGTGTGTGAAGAAGTGAAGGGGTTGAATTTATAGGGTGTCTCAATCAGATTGGTAGACAATCCATTATCAATGGATGTTCATATCATAGGTGTTGGTAGGGTGCTCAACATCTAGGTTAGAAAGACTTGACCATCCCAGGGGTAGGTGCTCCTTTTAAACCAAGTGTTTCACTAAATTTAGGTCAGAAAGACTTGACCATCCTAGGAGTAGGTTCTCCTTGTGAAACAAGTGTTTCACTAAGTTTAGGTGTAAAGGACTTAACCATCTTATGGGTAGGTACTCATTTTGAAATAGGTGTTTCACTAAATTTGGGTCAGAAGGACTTGAACATCCTAGGTTTAGGTGCTCCTTGTGGAACATGTGATTCACTAAAGTCTCATGTTTGCATAATTATTATAGGACAACTAGTCCATGTGTTTGTAGGCTTGAGAGTGGTTTTTATTCCCTATGAGGGTTTTACATATAGATCTTATGTTGTGTGTGTGATCTTGCATTATCTATTGTTCATTTCTATAAACATCTTGAATGCTTCAAGAATGGTTGTATTAAATACTTAAGTATTTAAAAGGTTTGGAAATTGAATTGGATTTTTTTTTCCTCCATTTATTCACCCACCCTCATCTTAGTGGTTTGTACCTATACTAATTTGTATCAAAGCCAGTCCTTTTGTAAAGGCTTGAGAGCTTGTAGGTGATCCAAGGTATAATATAGGTAGCCATCAAATGTAGAGAGGTTTTTCAACTAAGAAAGTATGTTCAATGGATCTAATTATGCTTTTTAGATTACAAGGATGAGTACCTATAGCATGTCCCTAAGGTTTGACACTTTGAAATATGTTATGGATGTTATTATACACGTACTACTTCTCCATATAGTGTTGTAGATAAGAAGCTATTTGAGAGCAATTCCAAAGCAATGAATGTTATCACTTATGGTCTTTCAGAGACTGAATACAAAAAGATAATCCATTGCATATATTTTAAGGAAATGTGGGATACGTTGAAGACTATTTATGAAGGAAATTAAAAATTAAGTTGGCCAAATTGCAAAATCATTGAAGATAATTTGAGAGTCGCATGATGAAGGAAGAAGATTCTATGACATCCTTTCTATAGAGAGTTGGTGAGATTATGAACATCATCAAAGTTCTTAGAGATAATATTGAAAAAGATACTATAGTAAAAAAAAAAGTATTAAGGTCTCTATCCCTCAAATTTGATTTATAAGTGTTTAATATAAAAGAAACTCATGATCTTACTCAGTTGAAAATGGATAAATTGCATGGCATCCTTACTACCTATTAGATGAGAATGAATGATGATATACCACCAAAGAAAGAAGTAACATTCAAGATAGAAATAAATCCAAAGAAGAAGTTCTAAGGTTAGGAATTCAATGAGGATGACATATCAGATATTGATAAAGATAAAATAATTACTTTGTTTACAAGGAAATCAAAAATAGGGTCAGGCAAGTATAAGGGCAAACTACCCTTCAAATGCTTCAATCATGGAGAGGTTGGACATTTTGATAATAATTTCCCTCTTAAGAATAATAAAAATGATGATGAAGAGCATGGTGAAGGCCAAGATGAAGACAAGAAGACATACAAGTTTGATAAAAGGAAGAAAGGATTTATTGAATATGACATCAAGAAGAAGTCTTTCAAGAACAAGAAGAGTCTATACGCCAATAAAGATTGCAGCTTATCAGATGAGAGTGAAGATAGTGACTCAGAGTATGGTATTAAAGATGATGGTCTTGTTGAATAGAAAGACCTCTTCATGGCTGAGGAAGGAAGATGCTAATATCAAAAGGAGTCCACTTGGATTGATTTAGATGATGATAAAGTTGAGGTGGACTGTGAGACTAAATTGATGAATGCTCTTGAATAATTAAACATTAAGAATAAAATTAATAAGAAGATGAAGTCACAAATCAAGGACTATGAGGAATAATTTAGTGTGTTTGAAGTAAGAATGAATGAAGACACCTAGGAGCATAAAGATATAGTCAAACATATCAGTTATAAATTGCAAATCCTATCTACAATCCTAAAAGTTAAAGAAGATAAGTGTTAAAGGTATGTAATTTAAATTGAGTCACTAAAAGCTAAATTAGAGAAGTCTTCAAGCAAGGATAAATAATTTGTCAAGTTTGATCAAATTTCTAATGATCTAGATGATCTCTTAAAGAGTCAAAAGTTTGCTAGTGACATATTTGGATTGGGTTTCAATGAAGAGTCCAAATATTCTTCTCAAGTTGACATGAAGGTTAATGAGAGCAAGGTGGATCAGCCCTTGAAAGTAATCAATTAGTCAAGAAATAATGGTGCAAATCTATTGAATAAAAATTAGGTGAGAGAACCTAATGCTATTAGGAATGTAAACTTTAATGGTTACAATTTTACCTACAATAAGTTTGGGCATAGATATAGAGAATGCAAGAGACATATTAGAAATGAAATTTCATGGAACTATGATGGGAGCATCAATAAAAATGTGTGAAAAAATTTAAGTTCTTCAGTCATCTTGATGAGGGACATTTTCCTAGGCATTGTCTAAATAAGGTAAGGTAAGGTAAGTCTTATACGAAAGGAGTAGCTTGTTTTAATTGTCAAAAGAAAGGACATATTGTAATTTTTTTTAATAATTAGGAAATGTAGGATAAGTTTCTTGCAAAAGGTATAGTGTACTTCAACTATCAAGAGAGAGGTCACATTGCTAGATTATGTAAGCAAAGGCCTCCAGGATAGAATAGTTTTAATTAGGCTCCTAGAGTGCAAGAAAGAAGGCAAGTTAACTCCTGGAAACCAAAGGTGGTAATTGTGATTCATGATGAATATTTAGGTCCAATTAATCTATTTTCTATGGTGTAAAATGCTATATAAGTTAGAGAGTACCAAGGGCTCTCATTATCTACTCATGTTATGAAATAAGAGACCAAGCTCAAGGAAAAAAACAAGGTGTTGGTTAAGCATAGTTCTAAGGTGTGGATGGATTCAAGAGAATATCCTTATATTACTAAGAAATTTTCATGCAAATAACATAAATTGTCAATGCCCATTGATGATGTTCTTTCTTCAGTTGAAAAGGTATTTCATGAATCTCTGTTGTCCCCATATGTTGTCAATCCAATCTTAGAAGAAAAGGAGAATATTGTATTGGATGAGCATGTTGCTTATCTAAAGATTAAGAAGAATAAAAATAAGAACTATCAGTATCAGAAGACCATGGAGGAGAAGGAATATGAGGAGTTATGGGCAACTCCTAGTTTCACATTGTTCTAGGACATTGTGAGTTAGGGTGTCTCTATCTAGGCTTCAAGGAGACACTTAAAAAGAAAGAGGAGGTATGGTGGATGTATGTTGAGATTTGGTTGATATTTTAGGACAAGAAAACTCATGAGAATATGTGATTCATTAAGGGGGAGAAACAAGTTCATAATCCTACTTCAGATGTTCTAGTGAATTGTGTGTTCTAGAAGTATTCAGGGACTTTGGTCCTAATGGTGAGTTTCTATCATTTTTTAATGGATGGAGGAGTTGGTCAAAGGTAGAGAATGAAGAATATAATGATATGTTGTATACTAATAATGATTTAAAGTTCATTCAAAGTGGTTTCAAATGTTTTTTGGTCAAAGAAAGTGTTTTATAACCATTTGTCTGAGATGACCCTTTTGGTCAGTGGTCTCTACCTAAAAGGAGCTTGAAGTGTGAATTTGATGTTTTCAAGTTCTAATAAGGCATGATTTTGGTGTTTTTATTTATATTAGGTATGCCTAGGTGGAATTTATGCTAGGTTAGTGTCATAATTATGTCATGGTATGTTTTTACCATTTTAGCTTGATGTTTGCTATGTATGCTCAGTCTATAGGGCTAGATTGAAGGTTTCATGTGGAAAAGGAGGATTTATGAGTTATCAAGATGATATTTTTATAGATAAATGTATTTTAACCTTATTATTACATGATCTAGGTGGTTTTGTGGTCTAAAGGTATGTTGAAGTCAAATTAGAGATTTTTTAGTGCTCTCAGGTTTCTAAATTTTGGCTTAACTGAAAGTAAGCCTAAAATGGGTTATTGGATGTATTGGTTCCCAAAATTATGGAGGCTCAAATATTGGACTAGAATTATTTGATGGTTGTCTCTAGGTGTGCAATAATTTCTAGAGGTGGGCATTGACCAGAAGGAGTTTTCTTAACCCTGTTTGTTTTGAGATCCTAAAGTTTTGGGCTACACGAGAAAAGTGGTTTGTCTTATGAGCTAAGGTCTGAGGATTATTAATAGGTTGAATAGGACAAATGGGTTTTCAAATCAATATTTATAGATATTTGAAGGTTTTTGGTTTTAAAACTATTCAAGTTTTGGTTAAAATGGAGGTCTAATTGACTAGTACATTTGTGAAGGAAATATGTTATAGAGAATGATCTAGGTGATAAAAATTGGTATGATTAAATGGAAATATAATAATTATCTATATATATGTAGTTTTAGGTCTTGAAAGTGTGAATACTAAAAATTTTGGGCTCTACAAGTTCTAGGTAGGGCTTCAAAGAGTCGAGACAGGCCTAGTGTGAAGATTTGATGTTTTTGCTCAATTTATCCAAAAGAGAAAGGCATGAGTGTTTCAAGGTGATCTATCAAGTTTAGTTTTATCAAGTTTTCTATTTGGTGAATGGCATGAATTTCTATTAGTTTTTCTTTAGGTGACTTGTGAAGGATAGTAGGCATGTGTGGTGGTTCTTCATAGTGGGTGGAGATCTGAAGATGCTCAAGAGGTGAAATGGCTCAACAATCTTAGGGGGAGTCCCTATCAGATGTTTATTTGTGAGTTACATCATATTTTAGTGATTTTGTGTGTAATTTCTTCATTGGTTTCAATGATTAGTTGAAAGAGTATTGGCATATATCAAGAGGGAGTTGTCAAGGCAAGAAGATTTAGGCTCAAGTTAATGGGGAGTTTGTAACATATTTATAAGGTAGTCCTCTCCTATTGGTGGTCTTTTTAGGTCCTAAAGATTAGTTTTTTTCCCAATTTATCATTGTGTCAAAGGGGGAGAAGGTTCCCATTGTGAGAGTGCTTGAAGAGAGAGAAGGAAGGTGAGCTATATGATGGGTGTTGACATCAATGACAAAGGGGTATATTATTAGATAATTTTTAGTGATGTCATGGTGTCCATGTGAGTAGATGAAATGTCTTGATAGTTTAAGTGTCAATGACAAAGTGTGCAGTGTGCTTGTCCTAGTATGCTTGAAGTAGGCTTAGTTGATCTTCAATTTTGGCATGATTATGGATGGGTCTAAAGTATTGAGAATGTGTGAAGGTAACTATCAGAGGTCAAGGATGATTGGATAACTTGTTTAATTACATGGTATTTATCTGGTTCTTTATTATGTCCATTTTGGCATAGTTGGTTTTGTGATAGAAAAATCTAAGTAAGCATATTGATGACATTATACTTCACATATGTGAATGTTATAGGAGTAGCTTGATATATGGATGGATTCCCATATGAAAAGTGATCATGTGGTCCAAGTTTTAGGTCATGAGGTTGAGTGGAGAAAAATTTATTAAGGTGAAAAGTTAGCTTCTCAAATTAAAGTTCACTAAGTTCCCATAATTAGCCAATTTTGTAAAGGGAGATCTAACGGTGCAAATTTAATCACATCACAGATCTATAATAAAAAATTAATCTAACCAAATAAAGATCTAGTGGTGAGTGTTATTCTTTTAAAAGATCTAATTGTGAGCGTGATACCTATTAGATAAAGATCAATGGTGAGCGCATGCTCATACATGCAGATCAATTATGTGTATTGAGTCAAATAAGTCAAAGTGATAGAGGTTTAATGAAGTTAAAGTCTAGGCTACTCTCAAACAGATTGATGGATAACATTTGTTTCAAATTTTCTCAAAGCAATAAGATGATAATAAGTGTCTAATGCTTAACGGTGAGCAAAGGTAAAGACTAGGCTAATCCAAGGAGATTGACATTGCATATCTATTAAAAGTTACTAGGGAGCACGAGATGAGGTCAAAGTGATAGATGTTTAGCATAGTTAAAGATCAGGATAATTTTGAGGAAGACTAATGATGTCTATTTTTTCAAGCTATGAGAGGGCATGAGATGATGACAAAATGTTTGATGTTTAACTATGACCATTGGCATTTAAATTAGTAAAGGGAAAAACTAGTTTGCAGTATTTTGCTCTTATATTTTGATCAAGGATGAACTTATTGATTTAGTAAAAATCAATATTGTATAGGACTTAGAGGGAATCTAGTGAATATGGTTAGAAGGTGTGAATGTTTATATAGCTAAAGTTATTGAGCTCCAATGTTGATTGTGTGTTTGACCATGTTCTATAAGTGATCTGAGAAGGATGTTTGTGTTGTTATGATGGTATTTGGATGTTTCAAGGTGACTTAGAAATTGGAGAGCGTTATACAGTTCCTAAGGATGATCTATATGAATTTTGGAGGTTTGACCAACCCATATTTAGTATGAACAAATGCTTATAAGTTGATTGTTTTTTCATTCATGGTGTTCTTATGTACAAGGCTAATGTTTGAGTAGATTGAGCATACACAGATGTGTGTAATGATAATTTTAATCATTTTAGAATGTCTGAGAAGTCATGTAGAGTGGGATTATGCATTTAGAAGTGATCTTATGTTCTTTTATTACTCAATGGAGTGCTAAATGGGTGAATAGGTCTCCATAAGACCTATAAAAACTAATTGAAATGTGTATCTACTTAAGGTTGACCCATGGATTCTTTAGACAATCTATGTGGATGGTATTGAGATATATTATATTCCTTGAGGGATAAGGAAATTAATATGGCTGACTTAGATCTTGATAATCATGAATAATCTTAAATAGTGAAATCAAAAGTGATGGTTTCTAGACTTAGAAGAAGAGGTGTGTGTGAGTGTTGTAGAGCTAAGGAAATAAGAAAGGGTGTGTGCCTAGTGGATGGGTTGTAGAGATGAGAAGGTTAATGACTATGTGTATGACCTATAGGTCATATTTTTTATGTTAGAATAATGCTCTTGCAGGTTTGAAGATTGAGGATGAGCAAAGAGGTATAGAGTGATCCCAAAGGATGTTTTAGATTCCTTGAATGTGAGAAAAGGATAGATGATGCCTATGTGATCTAGGTGATTAATTTGAGAGGTGGATTAGAATGTGGTTTATGTGTATGACCATTTGGTCATATTGTAGAGGATGTGATATAATTGTCGTTGAGAAGTGTAGAGTGATCCAAATGGTGGTTTTGGATGTTTATGAGTGCGTGAAGAAGTGAAGAGGGATGTGTTTGTAGGGTCTCTCCATTAGATTGGTAGGTAATTATTAATCAAGAGATTTTCATATCATAGGTGTCAGGAGGGTTCTCAACATCTATCTTAGGACTTAACCATTCTAGGGAAGGTGTTCCTTTTGAAATAGGTGTTTCACTAAATTTAGGTCAAAAGGTCTTGACAATACTAGGGGCAAATGCTCCTTGTGAAATAAGTGTTTCACTAAATTAAAGTCAAAAGGACTTGACCATCCTAGGTTTAAGTGCTCCTTGTGAAATAGGTGTTTCACTAAATTTAGGTCAAAATGACTTGACCATGTTATAGGTAGGTGCTCATTGTTGAACAGGTGTTCTACTAAAGTCTCATGTTTACATACTTCTTATAGGATACATAGACCATGTGTTTGTAGACTTGAGAGTGGATTTTATTCCCCAAGAAGATTTACCACATATATCTTGTGTTTTTTGTGTGATCTTGCATTATCTATTTTTCGTTGATATAAACATCTTAAATACTTCATGAATGGTTGTATCGAATACTTAAGTATTTGAAGGGTTTAGAAATTGAATTGTATTGTTTGCCACCACTAATTCACCCCCCTACAAACTCTTAGTGGTTTGTACCTCTAATAGGGGGAAGTAGATATATTTTCAGTACCAACCATATAATTGGATTCATAATCTATTATCTACTTTCCTTTTTGTAGTTCTAGATAACTTGTACCCACTTCTCGAGATGTGCATGTAGAGAGCTCATAGTTTGACACTCTTCATTAGATTGAACATTAAAGTTATGAATTAAGCACCAATTTCCAATATTGGACTACTTTTTATAATCAATTGAAAATTATTTTCCACTCTCTGCTATGATGAGTCAATCAATAGACATACAAATAGAATTAATGTAATTATTTACATCATAAAATGTCCTCATATGGAAATCAATTGATTAGTTTTAGGAAATCACTTAGCTTGGTGATCCTCATATTTAATACCCATTTTTGGTGCTATGGTGGTTTTATTTGCTTCTCTTTTTATTGTAGATATTCAAATGTGAATTACATCATTTATAATAGGCCCATATTTTTTCATAGGTTCTATATATTTATGTTTCAAATTTTCCTCTAGATCATTTTGATCACTATGTCTTATATTTTATTCTAGAACATAACTCTCCACTTGTAACTTCTAACATTGTTAAATATGAACAAAATACCACCATCAAGGTATTGGATGGAGTGATTGAGGATGAAGAGGGATGAGGATTAATCAAGTAGAGATGATGAGAGAGTCAATAAGGATGATGCAGGATGGTGAAGGTCAAAGAGGGATCAATTAGGGAGGATGAGGGAGTGATTAGGATTTTCAGTTTATCTTGTTCTAAGGTTTGAAAATCCTTGGTCCAGTAAGAAATGACCATAAGAGTATTGCAAATAAACTAAGGACCAACATTAACAAAGTAAATAAGAAGAAACCTTTGGTTTTGCTTTACACCCTTTCAAACTTAATGTAATGGTGATGTTAATGGTTTTGAACCCACTGCTTGAGCACGCTCTTAGGTAGTCTTGGCCAACAAAATAAACAAAAGAGTATTAGATTCAAACTAGTTGCAAGCTTTGTCAAATTCAGGCGAATCTAAAACAATATTAATTAAAGGGTTTTCTGGGTTATAACCAATACCTCGTGAAAGACCATAGACACAAACATCCTCACCCTTTTTGATGCCATGGTTATTCATAGCTCCACTAATGAAACTTTTGTCAAATGATGAAAGTGAAGGGAAAGCAATAATTGATATAAGGGGTTGTTGCAAACATTGCCTAAGTGGTAGAATGACAACTTGACTCAATGTAATAAATGTCAAATACATTGTAAAAATCATACCTATATCTATTCAAGATCAACAGTGTGGAAGTAGTGTTGCAGAGGTACAAAACCTTAAAACATGCCCAAAGTCTTTCTCTCTCCTCAATCATTACTCATCCTAAATCCTTTGATTGAAGTAAGATTTTTTTTTTTTTGGTCTTTATATAAGATTTGGATTCTCAATCATTATTAGTTTTTTTAATGTTCAATTATTTTCTACATATAAAAATGTTATGCGAAATAATACATCCATCTATTACTTTTCTATCTTTACCTTTTAAATCTTATGTAACATTAAATATAAAATGTAATATTTATTATTATAAATTTTATTAATTTAATCTGTTACATTAAAATATAAATATTCATTAGAATTTAAGAGTAGCCGATGAGATTGAAGAAAATAATAAGAATGTAATACATGGTATTTCTTTAAAAATCACTATTAGTTTTATCAATTTATTGGTTATTTAGAAAATACAATTTTAAAAGTCAATGATTGCATCTGTGAGCCTTCAATTCATCATAACGGAGATATTTCTGACCCAAACGAAGTTGACAGCCAATAAATTCATCCTCTAAAACGACGGGCAATGGGGACGTTTTGAACAAAGTAAACAACAACTAATGCAAATTTCCATGTGTGCCTTCACTTCAAATACTAATTTCCATAAAATTGATAAGATTGATAACGATTTCCAGTTAAGATCGTGTAATTTTTTATTTTTTTAAATTTAACGCTTCGTGACCTATTATTAAGGTGACAGAATAGTATACTTAATTTGTAAATTTAGGTTTTTATTTAGAAATATTAATAATGAAATCATATGATGTTAGGCAGTTAGAAGAATTACATTTTGAATAAAATATATTTATTGAATGTTTGTTGATAATATAAAAATAATTATTAATTTATTTTAATATGCAAGAAGTTTAAACAATTATTTTTAAGAGTGAAAGAAGTAAAAATTATATATATGATAAAAATATTTATTTTATATTTGATAATAAAATAAAACATCAAGAAATGAGAATATTTAATTTTTAATTGAATGAATCGTAAGGGAAGTGTTAGGTGTATAGAAAAATTATGATATTAAAAATGATAAAAGTATGAACCACATGAAAAGGAAATAAGAAGGGATATGATCTGAAATGATCTAAAGACCGAGACAACACTATTATTGGAAAACCAAGGAAAAATAAAATAAATTGCTCAAATTAATTAATAAAATTAATTATTGGTCCCCAAGTTTGGGCTAATTCTACACCACCATCCCTATTCAAGTTCTTACTACACTTAAAAAATTCTAATTCTTCTCTTAGATGTCGCTTGAAGTAGTGGTCCTCTATGCCCAAAACCTTGGTATTCTCAGTACAAATATGATGATGCATTTTAAAGGAATGCCCTGCTAAAGAGGACTTAACTAATCTTTCTTTCTTTATATTTTCAACATATTCATTGAATCCTCTGTTGATGGAGTACCCTATCTCCCCAATATATGATATCCTGCAAGAACAATGAGTTTTGTGCACTCCACTTCTAAGAGTTGGTTCTAAAATATCTTTGGACAACTTGACCAATCTTCTAAGTTTTTTGTGAGAGAGAAAAGTAATATGAATGTTCTTAGTCTTTAATTTTTTTTAAATTTATTAGAAATCCCCTTAGCATATGGGAGGAATAATTTAGTTCTATAAAGGTTGTCACTGATAATTATAGGTCTAACATGTGAACTCTTAGTTGGGTTAAAGACTCTAGAAATTCATTTCCCTATGTAACCATTCGTATTAATTAAAAAAGTTAAATGTTTGATCTCATCCTCTAAATGATCATCCTCACAAATTATCAAAGCTCTACGTGACAAGGATTTTAAAGACTCTTATTTTACAATAAGGATAATGGTGTGAATTCACATGTAGGTAGATATCATTGTTGGTATATTTTATATAAATCTATCGAGATAAAAACCCATGAGATTTTTTATAGACGAGGATGTCTAGGAAGGGAAATTTACCCTCATATTTAAATTTCTTTATGAAATTGAAGGTATCAACAACCTTATTTAAACTGATATGGAAATATTCTAATTTTTCTAAACCATGTGGCCAGTTGACATGTGTGCAATATACATATCGTTTCCACTAATTAAGTTTCAAAGGGAAGGAGTTTGAAGCTATGTCTTCAAAAAAATCTATAAACAAATTCACTACAATGGAGGAAAGATGTGAGATCATTCCAACACCTTTTGTTTGCTCATAAAAGACTCCAAAAAAAAAAGAAGATGGAATTTAAACAAAGTGTTACTAAAGAAAAAGAATCTTCATCAATATAATTACCTACCATCTTGATTGTGTCATCAATAATCACCTTTGTAAAATGTGACACAACATCAAAGTTAGCTAAAATATCCTCACTATATACCTTCTTGTTCTTTAATAGAATCTCAAAAATATGTGGAGTCTTTCATAATGGAAAAAGTTTTACGTACTAATGATTTTAATTTCTCGACTAAGAAAAAGGCTTACGCATAAGTAGGAGAGTCAGTGGTTTCAACAATAGGTCTAATATGGATACATTCTTTATGTACTTTCAATGTGTCATAAATTATAAGAGGGATATATTTTTTAGGAATGAAAATTTTCTTAAATTTTTTATATAAAGAGGATTGATTTATTACTTTCTTAACGATTCTAGAGATTTTAGAAACTAGGTTAGAAGTTAAAATTGTATAGCTCCCACTATTATGTAAGTGGTCAAGCATCTTCAAGTTGTGATTACTTTTATTTAAAATAATTGTTGCATTCTCTTTATCCAATTTAGTGATAAAGATTTATCATTCATATTTAGATTCTTCAAGGCATTCCTTTCTTCCCTATCTCGGGGTTTGCTTTCCTCAAATCTACTACACAATCCTGTCTAACCTCCTCAACTGGCCAAGCAACACATTTGCACTCTTTACTATGAACTATTCTATAGAAATATATTTGAAGATGGCTATGAATCCGAACCCTTTTTAAAAACATTGAAAGAAGGTCGATCCAAAATAAAACTAGACAAATTTACTACTATTTGTTTCTCCTAATTATCTATATTTATGTGTACGATAATACCCACTCCATTATTAGAATTTGTAGACAGAGTTTTCAAAGTTATAACATGGTGGAGCAGGGAGGGGAAGAGTAACATTAATTAACGCATTACCATCTTCATTGGAAAGCTTATTCATTCTTAAGGTAGAAGAAAGGAGGGAAGAAATGAATTCCTTTAAGGAGAAGGTTTAAATATATAAACCATGATTAACAAGCTCACTAGAGGTTGACTCAACAATAGTAATAGATACCAATTTTCCATCTCGAATTTATGGGAGACAAATGGCTTGAAAATAAGTTGTATGGTTAGATGGATCACACTTAAAATTGACAACCGATACATTTTCTAAATAAATTATGCCCAAGATGGTGCTCATGACAGGTATTTAAAGTGATATGTAATTGTAATTATCCAGATGGTAAACAATTAATAAATGAGATGAATCTAATAATGTCATTCTCTGAGCTCATAGATTATGACAATGGAAATAATAAACCAAGAAGCTTGGGAGGATTAAAAATGGATGTAAGAGTGAAAGGATCATAGCACAAATAAATACTATCATTAATGTTAGAAATATATATCGAGGGTGGATTTTGACCAGCATTCATAAAATAGTGAGGTTCATAGTGTTAACAAATCACATAAATCACATTAATTTATATTAAAAAGTGTTAAATATTTAAGAAAATTGAATGATTAACCAATTAAAATCAACTAATTTGTAAATATTGGTTAAGTTTACCCTATACTGAAATGGTCATTAAAGTTTTGAGAGACAAACTTGTAATCTTGACCATAAGATCCATGACATCTAAAATGAAAGACAACGTTGTATATGTTGTATGATTTAGATTAACACTCATGGTATTGGAGTTACGATCTGAACCATCTAAACAAGGATCTGAAAAAGGAGGAGAAAATTGCAACGGTCTAAAGAGAAGAATACGTTCAAATGTAAATTACACTCTACAACTGCACTGTTGGGAAGAGCATGCAATGAAGAGGAAACAAATAAGGTAAATGATTAATTCTTATATGGAATAGCGATGTGACTCAAACCCATTCAAGAAAACTCTTATATCCAGTTTTTATCCTAACCAACCAGTATGTTATGCAGTAATTGAATCTACGTTAATCCGATAATCTAGAATTAAAGATGTATTAACATACATGAAAACTGACATCCCAGTGTACTTGTTAATAAAACATTCCCCCATAGTGGGATGCCAAGAATTAATGTTGCCTCCTGAATAAGGAAGATGGTGAGATCTGGAGTTGATGTTAAACGTACGTTTTTCTTGACCTCAAACAATTCTTTTCAGCCTGCAACTCTAAAATATAAAGAGATGTCTATGCTAATCCGAAGATCAAGCCTTAAAGAAGAATGGAGTTCGAGGTGTAGATCTTTCAGCTTCGGAGACAAGTGGCTGATCTTGGTTCTAATTTGGGAGATCACATACCTTAATAATGAGAGACCGGCTCGATCAAAGATAGAATTATCCTTGTGACTATATAAATAATGGTTAATTTTAATAAATTTTGGAAAAACTATATGATCCCGATATCTTTTAAGAAATATTAAGTTTGCAATCTTCTTTCCTATTTTGATTATAAATTTCTCAATAAGTTTAACTTTTAGGAGGATTTTCCTTTTATAAAGGCATCGATCATAGAAATAGTATTTTTATAGTTTGTAAAGAGTATTGATGTATATTTTTATTAAAATTGTGTAATTTTAATAGAAGTCACAATTTGAATCATGATTCGTGAACTATAATCAAAATGAGAGAATAGTATGATCAGTTTGAAAACTTAAATTTCCACTCTAACATGATAACAATGAAATGATGGGACATCTAGTAGTTGGGAGATTACAAATCTTAAACAAGATACATTCATTAATTATTTGTTCATAAGACAAGGAAAATAAATAATAATTTTATTTAACTTATTATTAATATATTTTTTAAAAACCATTGATCTAAAAAAAAATAAAAAATAAAAATTGTAGAATAATTAAAATTTTAAATATTATATATTTATATTCAAATAAGAGTTTATATATATATATATATATATATATATATATATATATATAATAATGAAATAAAACATTTATATATATTGATGGAAATAAAAATAAATAAAAATATTAAATTTTTAGTTGAATGAATGTAAGGTAAGAGCTAGGTTTTTTATTTAAAAAAAAAACCAACAAACAACAAACAAACTGATATTAGGAAAGATAAAGCATGAAGAAGACCAACCTTAAAAAAAACAAGAGGAGGGACATGACTTAAAATGTCCTAAGAATCAAGACGGCACCACTTACTAGATAAGAGAAGAAAATAAAATTAATTGGTCAGACTCATATTATTATTTTTTATTAAATTGACTTAACGTGTATAGTATTCATCCCTCCTTGTCACTATTCAAGTCAACGATCTACGGGAGATCCAGGTGGGATAAACATATTAGTATCATTTTATGGTAGGGTTGAGTTTTGCCATCAGAATCTACTTTTTCTACTTTTTAAAACTTCTTTTGAAGAATATGGATCACAGGTTCATTTCATTTTTTCATTAATGTTGTAGAGTTCCCATTGTTTAATGGAACCGATTTCAGCTTTTATGGGCCAATTTTTTAACACTTTGAAGCCTATGGTTTTCAAATACTGCTCATAGTTATGTTTGTCATTTATTTTCATTACCTGTCGTATCTTGAAGGTTTGGTGTTTTTACTTTATAAACAAGAAAAATACAGCTCCCATTTTAAGTATGGGTGGAGACAAAATTACGAGAACTTTTAGGTGCGATTTGGTTAAAGTTGAAAATGTAGTCTGATTTGGAAAAAGTTGTGGCAAATGCAAATGGATATGTAGTCTGGATTTTGATGATTTATCTCAATGCAAAGAGATGTACTTGGGATTATACTTTTTCTAGTCCATATAAAAACCCCAAGGTTGTTTTTGGTATCTGAACGAAATTTAACTTTAAATATAACATTGTTTTTAGAGGTGTAGTCACGACACAATGGTATGGAAATTTGATTAAATAGGATTGAAATCCCATAAAAAATAGATTTTTATTTGGCAATTAATTTTTTATTTTTATTTTAAAATTTTGATAAATCAAGGATTTAAAATAGATCATAGGGTCACAAGATATTTTATATGTAATAATGGATTGGCCGTCGCATAGTGTTTCAATATCATCTATGTATATTATACATAATTTTGAGACATGCCACCATTTTCTTCATGGATTTGATACTTATCTTTAAACTGGGACTCAACATACCATACATCCACAAATCTAAATCTTTATCAAAGAGTCTACCTATAAAATCAATGTCACATTTGAGGTGAACATGGACATGGGTCTACCACACTCATGTACCCACCAAGTTGGCAAATGCCATCACAATATTCCATGTAGCATCCAAAAAATATTGATAATGTCACATGAACATGCGCATCAAACCATATTCTATATATAAAAATGTGTGGCATAAGTTACTCCAGGTCATCTAAATCCTCCACATGTCCTCATTGCATAGCTTTAGGGTCACATAGTTGGGAAGTTCACATTTGTGACTCTTATCTCTTATGGAATCAACAAACGCATTGAACTCATAATTCAATTTTATGTCCACCCAAATGTAATTGCTCTACATGTTCATGCATGTCATGGCCACATGGCAACAATGTATGTAGTGTACCCTATATAGTTCCTAGTCTTATTTGACCTTCACCTTTACATGTGGACAAAATAAAAGGTTCATGAAGTCACAATGAACTAAGAACCCACAAAATTCACTTAAATGGGAATACTCAATGCATCAGGATATCTAAAAAATGGTATTATCATAATGCTCAGGTTATAATGTAATATATAAGTGTCTACCAACACAATTTAGTTCATCCATTTTGCACCAAACAATGCATATTGATTCCTCTAACATCCATGCAAAAACTAGATGACTATCTTCATTCTCACACACATTCATGTGACCAATAATACTATCATGACTTTAAACCATAAGGTTATAGCACAATAAGTTACATACTACATTTTATTGGGTGTGTGCACTATAAACTAGGTCTTAGACTATTAAATATATCTTATATATAAATATTGAAAAATGTTAGGGATTTACCAATATTTTATTTTACATAAAGTTTTATTTTGTAAAGAATCATTATTTTTCAATTACGTGATATGTTTTAATATATTCAGTTTGAACACTTTCAAGTTTTTAGGTATATATTTATACATAATTCGGAGCTAGCAATACTATTATTTGTCATAATAAGAATTTATTTTATTGTAAAAATTAAATTTTTAAAAATTCACATGTAGGATGAACAAAATAATATTTATTAGACAAAAATATTTAATTATCCTGATAGGATTTCCTTTTCCTTTTTAATTTCAAGTGAGTACTATAATTATAGTGGAAATCGATGTTGCATAAAATTAAACCATAATTAATAAATAAAATTGATGCTTCATGTTAATATTGACATGTTTACAATTATTGTTACACTTTGTTGTTTGAGAAACACATCAATCAAAGAAGGGTCATCCTTGTGGTGGAAAACCAATGAAGCATTATCACAAATATGCATAGAAAGGATATGTAAAATACATTTTGTCTTTGTGCATTTGGTTAGGGTATGTTCTTGGATGTAGTTTCATTGGTTCAAATAGTTCCAAAACCTCCTCCTAAAATCCACTTTTACCATACTTTCTTGAGATAATTTATCAAAAAAGTTGTGTCTTGTGTAGTATGTACCCATAAATTTACAAATGGAATAATGCATGCAAAACAATGTATTTGAATGAGAGGTACAAAAAATGTAGCCTAAAAGGGCATTGTCATGTTTATCAATGCATATGAGTATGACTACCCATTTCAATGATGTGTAGTTGTTTTAATGATGTTTGGACCAAAATGTGCTTATATTGTATGCATTATTAATTCATTCTCTTTTGTACATTGTAATATATGCCAGATAACATTTATTTGATAAAAAAGTCTATTGTAATACATGGAAAATTGCTTTCACTGAATACCAAAAGTCCATTGCTAATTCATTCATTGAAATGTTCTCCTTGTAGGCTAGAATAAAAGGGGGAAATGTGGGAATAAATAATGTGGATTTCAATATATGACAGGGTTGATGAGTTCATCAAAGGATAATCGAGAAGGGAGTTATTCCCTACAAATTTTTATTTTTCACATTGCAAGAGAAAATCACATGTTAATGGAAAGCATAATAGGATAACCGCCACCTTTGAATGTGTCATGTAAGTCACCTCACACTATAGATTTAAAATTAGTGTCTATTTAGCTTCTATTATGTTCTATTGATGTAGGCTTTTTTCACTTTGTAGGACTATTCATTTATTCACCATAATCATGCAGCTACTAGTCTTCATATGGCCTTGATGACTTTCAATAAATTGATACCATGCCAAAAGTGAAGTATTTAATGGCCAAGTCTAGGAAGGGTATCCGGTCAGGTTGAAGGGATATAAGGTGTGGTTGTCATTGCCATTTAAGCACATGTGCATGGTCTATAGAAACGATCATGTGTTTCTCATATACAATCATGTAAAAAACATAGACAATGAACATAAATATTACTACAACCAATAATATGAATAGTTCAAGGGAAAGAAATGGTTTTTTACCCCTTACATTAGTTTCTAACTTATTGAATGGGTCCATAACATACTATTGTTGGGAATGTTTGTTAATGTTATCCACCTTAAACAGTACGAGATGGTGCATGAGAACTTTTATTGTTTAATGGTGAAATAGAGTGGGATGATTTATTGAGTAAGGATGACATATACAATAGAGAATGATTAATCAAAGAGGTAAAATATGTGTACAATAATGATGATGTAAATAGTGTTCAGGAGTGGGCACTAGCAAATCTTGATAAGTGGTTTTTATATCAGGGATACAATGGTGGAGAGTTTTACGAGAATGGGAAAATCCCCTTCATCTTGGGCATCCAACCACCACAATAACTATAATGGTTGTTGAGATTTGGGATGTGTAGATTATTGGCAATGGATGCAACATTTGGGACAAATACAATGATGGTATTGTGCCAATGTTTGTAAGAGTAGTTTATAATATTAGTTGTTTTGATGTTTGTAATAATAGTAGTTATTCCAATGTTTCTTTTTGTACAATTCTAATTGTACACATTGTTGGCATTTGATTCCAAACATGAAGGTACACCTATTGCATGGATCATTATGTCTTGGTCCTGTATTATCGACATAAGACAATAGATGCAAATTTTTCTTCAAAGAGTGCATTTGAAATACATTGAATGGAAAATTAGTGCATTAATGGTGGAATATGTTTGTGCGGAGATAAAAGCTATCAGGTCCATCATCTTTATTCCTACACACATTATGGATTTTATATTTGGATGTTCATAGACACCATCCCCACCTTATTCCATTAAATTATGAAAATATTATTGTGTTATACAGGGAGATATTCAACTATGAGGTCTACTATACATTTGGCATGTTCATTGCATATGGTTAAAGAATTTGATAGCAAAGATGAAAGATGGTGATGTAAAAAATGTAATGTTTGTTGAGTTGGGGTTCATAATGTATAGTTGTGTTGATCATGACATGGATATAAGGGAGTTCAAAAATTCTATAGAAATATATCACTCCTTTTAAGACACTTTTGTCATATATTGGGAATAACATTGGGTGGACAAGGTTCGAATGTGGTTGCAATGTTGTCAGACACTTCTGCATGCTAGAAAAGACACCAATACAACTATAAAATCTCACCATTCCAATTTCAAATGTTTTTTCCTAATCATAGTAAGGACTTACACACATCTTAGGGCGGATTAGTTGGTTCAAAAACTAACAACATAGGTTTACATATATATTGGTGCCTACAGCTATGCAAGAACACTAACTTCTATATGAAATTCAAATTAGGGAGACTTGAAAATCTTTCATGGGTATGGGATTTGTTACCTTTGATAATAGGGACCCTTGTATAAAATGGGTGAAAAGTATGAAAGATGAGACATTTCATTATTGCATCTTCAAATTAATGCTTTCTATGTTGGTGTGCAATTTCTCATTTTCACTCAAAGGATACACTTGTAAGCATGTGGTCAAGGTGGACCTGATGAGAAAGATGACAAGTTAAGTATTTTTAGATGATGTATCCATAATGAATTGTGTTAATCATAGCATAAACAACATTGATTTTGAGTACCATTTAATTTTTCTTTCCCTGCATACCGTATGTATTGATAATTTCAAGGTGACTATCATTTGTGTCATACATTTTCATTGCCAAGGTCATAAACAATGGAGTTTAAATTGAAAATGATGGAGAATAAGGCATGGATTTTAGAGGTTTTCAAACCAAAACACATAGTGTATCAACTATGGATATGCAAGGATTAAGCCATGCACTAGAAGGTGTCACAATAAATCTACCAGATGACACTAAAATGTAGTTGATGGAAGCTGATAGTGTAATTCTAGTAACTACTTGTAGTCATATGTTTTTCATATTTTTTAACATTTATAACTGGATGTTTTTCATTTTATTAACAAATCTTGTATACTATTGGAGTTGATGATGTTGACTCCTTGATATGTGGATCACGCGAGATATTTAAGAAATATTGTGTAGTAGATAAAGAGTATAAACTATGTCATTATTCAAAAAATATATGACACATATTTATAATAAGGTGATGATTAGGTTGATATCAAATTCAAAACTCCTGATGGCTCATCCATTCAAAACAGTGCAATATGGGCATAGAACATCCACTCGTAGATAGAGAGACTTCATTTAAAATATGAATAGACGTAGTTATTAGAGCATATTTTAGGAGACCACACTTTTTCCAAAACCACCTCGTAAAAATCCAAAATGACAATATAGGATGATGATCTTAATAGGGCAGCAAATCGAGATAGGGGTGGACATAATAAAGATAATGCATCTTGATTACAACCTTTTGTAGGTTTCAATGACATCACCAAAATAATAAATGCATGTATAATAGATGATAATATACTATTATTATATATTATGATGTAATTGTATTCATTTGATGTGTTGTAAATTGTATTTGAAACCAAGGAAAAATAAATAGCATATTTTAAAGGTGAATAGTTCTCTTAAACTGCCCACATGTGGTAACATATTGCATAAATGTAGTATCTGTTAAAGGGATTGTGTGAATGATATTTAAAGCTAAAAATAGTACATCACATTATGTACATTATCACATTTTTAATTAGGTTTCCATATGAACATTATTTCAAATACAAGTCAAAACTTTTCTCAACTTACATGTATGCTCAAAAACCTTCAGTTTACAACACATAAGTTATTTAAATAAATATACATGCCTAGAAATTCCTTTTTTATGTACCTAACTTTGATCATTCCAGTTAATCTCATTATTTAATCTCTAATGTATTTTCATAAAGTTGATTTCTTGCAGTCTTCTTGAAGTTTCTTTTCATCTTCCACTAGACTCCAAAGCCTTCTTGATACTTCACCCTAATAAGTCTGCCCTTTCATCCTATGCTTTGTTCTCATATTGGGATTGATATCATGGATTGAATACCCCATAATCATATTATAAGGATTCATTCCATCCCTATTCAATCTTAAAACCATCTTCAATATTGAGGTACAAGTACATTAGGTGTAATAGAAACTGTTGATATCATGTTTGCTCAACACTAGGTGTTTTGACTATCCAAAAGATGTTGCAATCAATGTAGACCTTCATTGTGAAGATTTAGAAGCATCTAACCTTAAATTTTGTATATAATTTATGGTTCCAAGGGACTCTACCAGGTCTCACTCAGTCACATTCCATAAGAAGTCTTCAGTCACGGGGCGGGGAAGGGAGGTTAGAGTAGTTTACTTGCCTTAGCTCATGTTCACCTATGTGCTTTATTATATTATTTTATCTAGTAATTTTCACCCATTTATGTGTAGATATTTCATTTATATTATTTTATATATTATGAAATATTACATATTTATCTCTTAGATATTATGGAAAAATTTTGTTGATTGTTTCTATTATTTAGAGATAGTTATCTCTTAGTTATGATCGATCACTTAGATTGACCTTTTAGTTATGATTGATCACTTAACTTGATCTCTTAGTTAATATTTATCTTCATTGCCTATATATCCAGGGCATATTCATTGTATTGGATAATCTTTGGAGATATAATATATGATATTGTTTCTTTTTGTTTTGCATATGTATATGTAAGTATATTTTATCAAATTGCTTTCAGAATATTATTTTTATAAATGTGATTTTCAATCCTTCATTCAAATAAGGATATCAAAGATATCATTTGATTATTTGTTGTTATATATATATATATATATATATATATATATATATGGTGACTCATGCCTCCACCATAGAAAGAAAGTGTATCGATAGTTCTAGACTAAAATAAATAGACAATAAAATGAGAAAAGAGTGGGATGAAATTGTAGTAATTACACACACACACACACACACACACACACACACACACACACACACACACACACACACACACACACACACACACACACACACACACACACACACAGGCATATAAGAATCCCAATCCATATTTTAGAATCCAAATTTATATCTATATAGATAGGGGAAATTTCAGACTAGTTGAAAATTCCAATCCAAACCCCATAGATGATCATATATCCATAATAGACTAGATTTACTCATAAATAGATAATCGGTTACCAATACAGTAGAGTGTGTTCCAATATGGTATCCGATAAAGTGTGTTCCCCAGCCGAAATTGATTTATACCCAACCCAATGTATATTCAAATTGATATATAAAGGGAATGGATGGCATATGCCTTAATCCAGTGTATCAAGGAGGGGAAACATAGATATTAGACATGGTCAGGTGGGATCTAAAGGATAGACTAGGACCTTACCATACTTTGAGTATTCCTCGGTCTCTAATATTGTTATCAAAATATAAATTAAGAATGTGGCCCTCGTCATAGATATATAGGCAAAAAAATTTGAATGCCCTACTCCCTAATAAAATTTTCCCTACCCATTTAATGGAAATGGAATATTTACCTACCTACTTCATCTATGCCAAGGAGTAAGGCAAGGGAAGCTTACATTTTTGATATCTAACTTTGCTTCACCTAATAACATATCAAGGGAAGATTTCCTTCTCGATGGATAGCAAGGGATTGAGGCACAACTATCAAAGGAAGTTTTCCTTCCTAGTATCTATCTTTGTTTTGCTTGTGGATTAAGGCATGGATATCAAGGGAAGCTTACTTTTTGATAGATATCTTTGTTCTTACCCTACCTAATTAGCTATTCCCCACTAGATAAATTAAGAAAAGCTTCTTTATAGATATATAGTTGTGTTCTTGTCATACAAACTTTCAATTTTTAGAATAGATTCTTAGTTATCAATGGAAGCTTGTTTCCTGATTTATAACTTGATTATATTCTTTACCTACCTACTTAACTCTACCTTACTTACTTAACTTATGTTGTTGAAAAGGGAATCTTACATATCAATAGATAAAATGAGAAATGAAGTTATGAGTCATGTTACATATGTAATAAATTTATACCATTTAGTATGCCCTACCTAATTTACCTACTTTACTATGCCCTATCTAGTAAACCTAGTATTCCTTAATTAAATATTTGAGACATATCTTGATCTTCAATATGGTGTACCTAAATACTCAAGCCATGTCTTGATATTGACTACAACTTACCTATCTTATTGTACTTGAGTATGCCCTACCAACCTATCCTTCTTTCCCTACCTACTTAAATATGCCCTACCTACCTATCCTTATTTCCATACCTACTTAAGTATTCCCTGCTTGATAAAATACTCAATGCATATATTTATATTGAATACTTGTATCTAATCCTGACTGTATATTTCTTTGTTGACCATATATTTAATACTTGATACCTAATTGAATACCCAAGACATATCTTGAAAGGAGAAGGGGAATTTTAACCTATTTAGAGAAAGGAGTGACTAGGGGCAATCGAGCACAAATAGAAATCTATTACACCCACCATAAATGTACTGGAAGGCATTATTAGGGATAATAAGGGTGAGGGTCAATGAGGGAGTTGTTGAGGATGATAAGGTATGATGAGAGAGTGATGAGGGATGATGAATATAATAGAATATGAGATTTTATATGGATTCGTATGTCTCTACTGATATAGGGATGTAGATAGCTAGGAGGTTGACTCCACACCTTGATATTACAACTAGAAATTGATAAAGATATTTGGTCAATCACTATCTATCACTCAAATCCTAATCACTCATAGTATGTCTATTTATCTCGATCAGTAGGCTCCCTATCTCCACCACCATTTAGATAAAGAAATGGGAGGGAAAGGACCCAACTAGATCCTCAAAGCTTGTCAATCTAGATCAATTACAATCAATATACTCCCATTTTTCATTTAGACACAAGAAAAAAAAAGGGAAGGAAAGAGCCCAATTGGGAATAGAAAATAGATTGGCCAGTCTCATCTCCTATGTCTAAATCGATAGACTTCTCATCCCCATCCCCACCTAGATAAATCAAATGAAAGGAAAGGGAAAGGAGAGGGACCTATTAATAATATTCTATTATATAAAATATCATAGGAGTGTAGGTGCCCCATATCTATATATGATTATAATAAAAGGAAATGTTCTCAATGGCATTTACCTCCCTTGTTAGGGAATTTCTATTCTAGGACTACATGCCCCATATATCAATCATATGTGTTCTAGAGTTACTATGTTAAATGAATGATGACCACTAGAGAAGAGATCCCATGATTCCTTGATCACCTAATTCCAAGACTTAACCCTAGAACCCAAATAATATTTATTAACCCTAGACTTGAAAGGGTGATAAGTTAGTACTTGGCTAGCTTCTTAGCCCTAGGAGAGGATTGAAAGAGTGCTATCAATTATGGACCCAAAGGAACTATGGTTTAATCACCCATGTGGATTAACCCCAAGAATGAAGGTACTTACTTGAAGGGCTTGTGGAGGAGAGGGGAGGAGGAAGAGCCTACAATAATGACCAAATTGACATGCCCAACTCTCCCTTTTGGCGAAGGATGACCATATAGAGTTGAGTTTAATTATCTCTATCTTGGGGGAGGAGGTCCTAATCACCACCTACCCCTCCCCTAATAAAATACCCAATGCCCTAATCACCACCTATCTATAGACATGACCCAACCATCTAGATATAGGTTGTCTAGACACTATCCCCTATAAAATAGTATAGTTGATAAACCAAAGCATTACCCTACTTGTGTGGTTCAAGTTGGCCTAACCAATACTAGTGATGTAGGTAGGGTCATATAGATAAGCATGGTTGAATAGATAGGCATGGTTGGTTGGATAAATATATACTCTATATGGATTGGATGGGGAACTAGATAATTAAATTAGACTCCAATTAAATTAGAGATAGAGATATCACATATATAATAGAATATGAGATTTTATATGGAGGAGTAGGTCACTACTGGTATAGGGATATAGATATCCAAGGAGTTAATTCATTGCCTTGGTATTCCATATAGTCTCAACCTGATAGTGGGTCAATTACACTATATCATATCCCACTCTAAAATTTTATTATCTCATCTCACTTGTGTTTTGTAGTCGACTATATATAGCCTCATAGCCAATCAATCCAAATTGATAATAGCTAGTCTATCTCTCTTAATCCCAATCAAACATATATATCTATGAGTATGTGCATAGAGTTGGGGGATAATTCTATGGACATTTCCTCCAACGTGTATGTGTTATGACCATAAAAAATACACATTATGTCTATAACACATACACGTTATTTGAATTTAGGCTCAAGATTATTGAGCCATAATGTGTATGCTTTATTGAAACATAATTTGTATGTGCTATAGGAATTAAGTTTAGTGCCAATAATGTGTATGAATTATTAGCACTAATTTTAGTACAAATAACATGTACACATTATTGGCATGAGTCTTAGTTTAAATAATGTGTATACATTATGTTTCAATAACACGTACATGATAGTTAAATCACACAAAAAAATGCCCACCCACACACACACTTAGTTTATTCTCATTTTCTTGTTTCTTCTTTGCTTATCTTTGTTATATCGCAATCATGTTCTACTTGGAGGAGGACAAAAACACATTTGGATTCCCTGATACTTCCATAAATCAACAATGTCACCACAGAGGGGAAGTAAGTGATAAAAAACTAAGACTATTAACCCTAAATTTTAATATTTTTTTATTTACTTTTTTTAATTACTAAATCCTATTTTATTAACACCTCCTTCCACTACAAGAGACCAACATGGTAACCATCCTCTTAACCCTATGCCTAACCCTCTTAACCCTCCTCCCAACCCTCCTAACTCTCTTATCCCTCCTACAGTTCCACAATATCCCCTAGGTAGTCAAGAGGATCTAGCTATACAAATAGTGAAAAAAAAAAAGAAATTGAATAAACAATTAAAATAATCAGGGGCCCCACATGACCAACATCCACCACACCTATTTGGCCAATACCCTAGACTCAATATTAGGTCAATTTTACTCGATAACAAGTCAAATTGATAGATGGGCATCATATATGGATAGATTAGAGCTTATTATGCTAAGAAATTATCAACACATGAGGTGAAGGATAAATAAATATCAAATGACCTAATTTTTTCCTTATTCATCAACTCAACAACCAATTCACCTTTTATTAAAACCAAAAAATGTTTCCAAATCTAACGATGCCAATAATTTTTAGGAGTAATGGGAGATGAATGTTTGATTACCCACTATGTAACAACCATGAGGTCCCATTGTATTTTTTGAGAAAAAATCTACTTTGAGTTTGTCATCAATGATATTCCCAATTATTTTAACAAAAGTGAATTTTAGGGATGAGCGATAGGCTCTCTGCAAGATCAAATAGTTGCATATCATGTATGTAATTAACCTACAAGGATCTCTGCCCCAAATCCAATTTAGCTTGAGATCCCTGTGTGGTGAAGGAGGTCATGGAAATTGACACTTTATGTGCACTTAGTGCATTTACTGACACACTTTTTTAGCATACGAGTAGGTTTTCTAAGACCGGTGCTAGAGAGACTCCATCGAGTGTGCATTCATGAGCTCAACATTGTAGATGTTGTGGTGCTACATGTAATGGACCTTTGGATGATGATGGTGGTGATTTTGAGCGCATCAATGATATACTCATGAGCAATGAGTTTTTGACATGTATATTTGAAATGCACATGTTGGTCACTACACACATGTATGCAAGTATATTTTATATAAATGTCATGTTAAATTTAGGTTATATTTGTATTTAAAAACTAACAATTAATTTACAAAAAATTTGAATGAGATATATATATATATATATATATATATATATATATATATATATATAATTTTTATGTTGTGAGAGAAGACGGTGCCTATATCTTCATGGTCCACAATTCAATTTGTGGATCTTAGTCAGTGGATTTTTATATATGTAGTGCCAGCATTTGGGCCATCCACTACTAAAATTATTGGTGTTACTAGGCCACCGTTGTTTACATATACAGATGTAAAATTTTGAATTAATATTAGACTATGTACATGTTTTTATTTATATAGATATATGATCTTGACTAACAATCATACATTAATTAGAAATATTATAATTTGTATTTAAAGTTATATAAGAATTAAAAGTTGAGAATGGCCGGTGAGTTAAAAGAAAATAATAAATAAAGAGATTGGCCGGTGATATAAAATGAATTTTAAAAATGACTACTAGTTTTATCAATTGATCGTAATCGGGATATTTTTGACAGAGAAAATAAATAAAAATGGAACAAGCGGCGTAAAGAAGTTTACAGCCAATAAATTCTTCTTCGAAAATGACGGGCAATGGGAAGATTTTGTTCGATTTTGAACAAAGTAAACAACTTCCAATCCTTCTTTCCAACTGCCCTCAAGAGCGAAAGTAATAAAAATTATGGCAAAAATATTTATTTTATATTTGATAATGAAATAGACCATCTAAATCAATTACTGAAAGGAAATAAGGATATTTAAATTTTAATTAAATGAATGTAAGGTAAACGTTAGGTATATAGAAAAATTATGATATAAAAAATGATAAAAGCATAAAGTAAATGGAAAGGAAATGAGAAGGGATATGATTTGAAATGACATAAGGATTAAGATAACATCATTACTGGAGAAAATATGGAGGGAAAGGGGACCTCTAGTTGAGACTTTTAATTCTTGTTTCTGTTACCAATCTTCAAACCAGATGATTTCAGAATGTCATTTAATAGGTAATTCTTCATATACTAATCAACTATGAAGGTGATGGATGTAATATTGTGACTAATAAGATTAGTGATTTTAATTTTATTCTAAATTTCATGACTTTGAAATGTAATACAACTTGGGGAAGGGGACTACTGGTTGAGATAGTTGGGATTTTTGATTTTAGGTTCTATATTTTTAATATAATTTTATTTCATCATATTCAAATTGACATTTAATTGGTGGAGTTTTTTTAAAATTTTAAATAGGTGATTTGGAAAGGGATTTGTCTTTGTTAAAGTCACACTGCTCTTTCTACATTAAAAGGTCATTTACAAGTTATTTTTCAAATATAATCAAATATAAAATATGTATGTATTATTATTTATGAGAATAAAGTTATTAATTGAATATATTTGCATTCATTATTTTAAAAGTAATATAGAAATATGCTGAAAAAGAATATAATAAAAAACTTACATATTATTAATACAAAATAAAAGAACCTGTATAAAAAAGAATGAGTCCATTAAATTGAATACCTTTGTATCTATTATTTTAAATGTTATAAGAAAATTTAACTAAAAAGGTATATAATAGAAAATGTACATATTATTAATAAATATTGAATGGCCCCTGTTAATGGGTCATTAGTGGTTACAACAAAATTTAGAAAAAAATAAAATGTGATTTAGCTCCCACCATCCCTGGGATGGTTTAAAGTGAACTTTGATGATGCTTTTCAGGGCAATCTTGGAGCCTCAGGTTTTCAGTGTTTTCTAAAAGACTGTACTGTGTCTCATTCATGCGGCTTCCATGAAACTTATTGATGGGACCAATAACAACGTTGAAGATCAAGCCTTGGTGGCTGGGCTTGAGATAGTTGTTTTATGTGGAATTGAAAGACTATTGATAGAAAGGAATTCTCATGTTTTGATTCAAGCCTTGCATAAGAAAACCTCTAAATCTTGAAATGTGGTGAATATTCTTGATAAGGTTTGTCACGTTTGGATTCTTTTTTGGATTGGGATTGTCATCATTTCTTTTAGGAAGCCAATGTAGTTTTTGACTTCCTTGCCAATTACAGTATCGACCAAATAGAAGCTATAAGAATTAAAAATCAAAGGGAATCTTGCGAGGATTTCAAAGGAGTCTCAATAATTGATCTGGGTATTTAATGTCTTTTTCTTTGGATTCATGTGATTAGAGGTTTAATATATAATGCATGTTTTTTTATGGCAGATCGTGGGAAGGATTGTTTGGAATGGTGTCATGTTCATGTGAGTTTATATTGGTTACTTAGAGTGGTCATATATTATTTCTAGGCTGGGCGGTATCACCAAGCTATTCATATTTCAAGGTGTTGGAAAGCTTTATGCTTTCTACTAGGTGTCACCTTTTGGGTTCTATCCAAAGTGAATTGGATAGGGGGGTGGTTGATGTTTTTAGCCTACTTTTGGTCTTTGGCATGGGATTGTTAGAACACAACTAGATACTGAGAGGGAGTGAATCAGTATATCAATTAAAAGTAGTTTTTGAAATATGTTCAATGCAAATTAAAAGATAAATCAAATATGAAAAGATCATACACACATAAATACTCATGAAACTAGATTTATATGTGGAAAACCTAAAGGGAAAAACCATGGTGAGAATAACTACTAGAATCTACTATTCTAATCAAGCCTCACAGTTTAAAGTCTCACTAGCAAACTTCACTAGTTACACTTTTAAGGGTACCAACCCTGAGAAGACACCAATCCCCTAGTTTAAGAGCATTAACTCTAAGGAAGCACCAACTCCCTAACTAAACACTGACTTAGTTTAACCTCACTGGTTACAATGTTTAAGGGCACCAACCCTAAAGAGACACGATTCCCCTAACTGAGCACCAACTCAGCTTATCTTATGGCACTAACCAATCAGATATATGAAGCTACAACTCCAATATACAAAATAGATTCATAAATGAATCCAACTTTAATCTCTCTATTACAAGTCTAATATGTAAATGATCATAATCTACACATTATTTCTAAGTTCCTTTCTTCTCTTTACCCCTCTATCTCTATGTTTAGATTTCTCTCTATTCGACACACTTCATCTCTCTCTCACTCTACTCCTTTGTGTCACTATATTTTCTATTTAACAAAATTTGAATGGCTCCAATAGCTTCCTTTGTCCTAGATATCATATATATATATATATATATATAAATGATCTAGGGTTCCATATCTTCTTTATGTTCACACTCAGATTGTAACATATCATGCCAATTCTGGACTCTAGTTCATTATGACTTGGACTGTAAGTTTCTCACATCTTGATTCCATGAGTCACACCATAATTCTATGTCTATTTACTATATATAACATTGTTTAGACTCAATATTTGATGCACAGGCTCTTTAATGTAGATTTGATCCATTAGATCAACCGATTTCATTGTCTGTGACAAGATATAAAACTTATAATCAAGTTTCTACATGTTCCTACACATTTCTCCACTTGACCATTAGAATTTAAACACTTTAAATATTGGCCTTTGATCTCTTTAATCACACTACATTGTTAAACTTTAATGTTCTACTATTTAAAACATGTCCGTGGATCTCCAGATCCTAGTTCATGCATGTCGTTAGATCTTTGAACTTGCACTATCTTTTCCTTGACTTGGTTATTAAACATCGACACTTTGACCTCATCTCACTTTTTCCTATATCTTTGTATCACTTTCACTCCATCAATTTTCTCAACATTCTTGGTTTTTAATTTGCCATTGTGTCAATAAACATCGATCACTTTATAACATTTGAGTCCATTCACTTTATTGGATCTCCTTTACATGATAACCCACACACTGTTAGATCTTTAAAAAAGATCAATATTTATCTTTGATAGGCTCACTCTCATTGGTCCTCTATTTGACAGATTCATGTGCTTGAGACACTAGGCATTAGCTCATTTACTCAGAGGGACCTTTGACACTTTAAATTTGTCATGCTCCATTGGATCTCTAATGTCTGATTAAGCTTCAACCATTGATCTTCCAATTAGCTCGATTATTGACTATGACAAGCTTATGCTCATTGTGTCTTTGTTTGATAAGCTCTATGAATGTGACACTTGTCACTAGTGCATTAACCTAGAAGAGCCTTTCACAATTTGACTTTACTTCACTTTGTTGGATCATCTACATATGATGAAGCAGGGGCCAGTGATCAATCTAGGACATAATATAAAGTTTTAAGACTTTGTAAATATTAAGTCCTTTGATCATTTCTCGATCCAATAATTACTAGGTCGAGGGGTTGGTTTTATAACGATGACAAAGGCTTAAGTTATAACTTAATCTACCAGGTCTAGGCTATATCCAGTCAACATCAAAATAGAAAGTGTCTATTTATGTCATGACATAAACCCTTAGGGTTTATCTGAGAAAATTTATTTTGTTTGAGAGCAAAGATAATTCAATTTTGAGATCATCCCTTCTCCTTTTAGCCTACAGAACATATATTCAAGATGCTTATGAAAATCCCATAACGGATCTTCTATTTTTTTGACTTTAAACATCCATAAATGGTCTTTGTAAAATTATGACAACTTGACACAGTGCAACTATGAAACATGTTCTTCTCTCCATCAATACTTCTTGATCTTTTTCACATCAATGACATCCATAGTTTCCCTTTTGACATCAATGACAATCATATTACCAATAATCTCCCCCTTTAGAATTAATGGAAAACTAAATGCTCTAATGCAAACTTGATGTTTTGATCTTCTAATAATTTGATCTTTGGCATTGGTTGCATTGACTTCTGATGAGTATGAACTAAAGTTGTTCATATCATACTTATTCCCCCTAATGTAATGGAATATTTAACCAAACTCATCTTGATCACTTTCTCTCCTCTTCCAAACTTTTACAAAGAGCATTTTCACTTTTTCTCCAAACTTTTACAAATAGCATTTGCCCTTTTTCTCCCTATTTGACATCAATGGCAAAGGGAATTCTTCTCACTATTTGTCCAAAGTGTTATCCCCCTTTATCAAATAAAAGAGTTTATCCAAAAACCTTAAACTTTAAACTCATTAGTAATTTATATAAGTATACATACTTGAGTTGACTTTTCTATCTTCTTCTAGGGATTAATAAAGCTTCCATAAGACTCTCCTTGGACTCATGCACTATCACTAGTGATTTAGTGATGTGGTGTAGGAGCCACCACTCCCAACTTCTATCTCAAATATTCAAATTGTTCTTTGGGAAGAGGTTTGGTGAATATGTATGGAATTTGGTCCTTAATTGGCACATATTCCATTATGACCTCTTGATCTACAACCTTCTCTCTTAATAAGTGATGCCCGATTGACATGTGCCTGGATTTATAATGCATCACTAGATTCTTTGATATTTTTATTGCACTTAAATTATCACAAGGAATATAAATAGGTTACTTGTACTCAACCTTGATGTCTTTGAGTGTTTGATTCATCGATAGGACTTGAGTACAATATTTCACTATTGCTACATACTTTGCTTCTATTGTAGAAAGAGTAATTAACTCTTTCTTTCTGCTTAACCATGAAACAAGTCTGTTTCCAAATAAAATGCACCTTCACTAGTGTTTCTTTTGTTATCCACACATCCTACCCAATCAACATCTATATATGTTGTCAAAGTGAAATCTTCACTTATAGGGTACCATAGCCATAGTCAATTGTGCTCTTGATGTATCTAAAGATTCTTTTCATTGCATTGACATGTGACTCTTTAAGAGCAGTCTAAAATCTAGCAACTATGTACATTGATTGTATGGTATCTAGTCTTCATGTAGTTAGGTATATGAAGCTACCTATCATTAATCTATACATATTTTGATTTGGATCAAGGGACTCATCCTCTTTGCTCAACTTGCATCCATTTATCATGGGAGCACTAATTAGTTTGTTATCTTCCATTCCAATTTTCTTGAGCATATCCTTTGCATACTTAGTTTGGGATATGAATATCCCTTCATCAAATTGTGCTATTTGTAGACCAAGGAAGAAGAAAATTTATCCTAGCATAAACATCTCAAATCCACTTTACATTTATGTAGCAAATTCTTTGCACAATTTTTAATTTATACCACCAAATATGATGTCATCTACATAAACAACAACAATCAACATATGCTCACCTTTTGATTTGAAGTACAAATTACTATCTACACATCCTTTGTTAAAACCTTATTGTTACAAGTATTGGTCCAATCTTGAATACCATGCTCTAGATGCCTATTTTAGACTATATAGTGATTTATTCAATTTGCACACATAATCTTCTTCATCTAACAAATAAAAATCTTCTAATTGTTCAATATAGACTTTCTCTTCTAGGTTCCCATTCAAGAAAGAATACTTTACATCCATTTGATAGACTTTGAACTTCGTGTAAATAGAGAATGCTAGAAACATTCTTATAGTGCATAATCTACCAACTAGAGAAAATGTTTCCTCAAAGTCTATGCCTTCTACTTGTGCATATACCTTGCACACCAATCTCACTTTATTTATTATGATAGCTTCATCCTCATTGAGCTTGTTTCTATAGACCCATTTTATTCCTATCACATTCTTGTTTTAGGGTCTTGAAATTAATTGCCAAGTTTTGTTCCTTTCTATTTGGCTCAATTATTCTTCCATGGCCTAACTAATTCTTATCCGTTATAGATTCAACATAGATCTTAGAATCAATTTCAGACATTAGAGCAAAATGTACTTGCTCCTTATTTATTATAGCTCTTTTCTTTGTCTGAACTCCATTATTATTAACAATTATCTACTCTTTAGGAGTATCCTTTTAAATAAATATTGGAGGTGCCTTTTTTTTATTTTACTCAACCTCTTCACTATATTATTTTTCACTATCTTCTTCTTCTTCAATATCTAATTCTTTAATTCTGATTTTTTTGTTAGGTTCAACATGTTTCAATCCTTCATCAACCTTGACATTGATGCTTTTTTTAGTATCTTGTGTAGCTTATTATTTCAACATACATAGGCTTTGCTTTGAGTGGAATAACCAAGAAATATTCCTTCATCACATCTTGATTCAAATCTTCCCAATTTGTCTTTCTTTCTTCTAATGTAACATTTTCTTCCCAACACTTTGAAGTGTTTACTAGATGAAGGCTTTCCATACCATAGCTCATATTGAGTTTTGTCTCTATTTACCCTCAACTGAAATCTATCCAAGATGTATACTTTTTTGGAATGCTTCTCTTTAATATCCATTAGGTAACTTGGTCTCTTTTAGCATTGTTATGGCCATCTCCTTAACTATCATGTTTTTTCTCTCAAAAAATCTATTCTATTGTGGAGTCTTTAATGCAAAGTAATGCCTTTTGATCCCATACTTCTCACAATACTCTATGAACTCATTTGAGGTTAATTTTCCACCTTTATTAGATCTTAATCATTTTATCATTCATCCAATATAATTTTCTACCATAACTTTAAAGATCTTGAATCTCTAAAAAGCTTGTGACTTGTCCTTCAAAAATGTTACCCATGTCATTCTTGAATAATTATTTACAAACAACATGATGCATCTCTCTCCTTTAGATCTTCTTGTCTTAGTGGGACCACAACGATTAGTATGAACTAATTTTAAAGTCTTTGTAGTTACATACTCCTTTGTTTTAAATTTGACCCTTGTCTATTTGCCTTGTTGACATTCCTTGTTAGTAGTGTCTATGGATTTGGTTATCTAGGTTATGTGTCTCACACACTTGTTTGATCTTACTTTGACTAAGTTATAAAAGTTAACATGAACCATTCTTATATACCAAACCAATTTTTATCAATCTTTATTATCAAGTATCTATTTCTATTTGCTTCAACAAGATTGTAGATATTTCTTTCATTCCTTTTCCCTTATGCAACTAGTCTCCCAAATTTATTTAGCTTGCAACCTTCTACATTAAATGTGACCTTATATCCATTGTCACATATTTGTCTGATACTAAGTAGATTATACTTCAATCCTAAAATATAAAGGACATCATGTGTATGTAGTTTACAATCTATGTTCAAGGTTCCTTGACCTTTTATCTCTAATGATGTATTGTCTCCTAAGCTAATAGATCCTTCCTTACATTTTCTCAATTTGGTGAACTTACTCCTATCACCAGTCATATGCTTTAATCAACCAATATCTATCACTTATTAATTCTTTTCTTTGGCATGGAGTGCAGTTTGAGAAATCATGGATTGATTTTTCACTTTCCATACTTCATTGGGTTTCTTATGTGTCCTCTTCTTCTCTTTATTAGAGACTTGTGAACCTTTGTTCATACTAGGAGATATGCCTTTATTTACATTATGTAATTTTGATATTGCAAAGTTTGTTCTATAATTTTTATCTATGTGATCAAAATTATTACAATTATAGTACATTACATTTGTATCTAACAAAGGAGTGAATGAGTTTCTACTTACAAAATTTTTTCTCCTTGTATATACGACTCTATAATCAATAGCCCTATCACCAAACTGATTACAACTATAACAATAACCATATAAAGATGAGGAATACCTGGTCCAAGAATTTCTTGTTGTAGTATGAGGAACGCTTTTAAGCTTTGGATTTTTCAATTTTCTCACTTTAGTGTATCCATCTGCATTATCTACCTTTGTTATCTTCTTTTCTTCAAGATTCTTTTTAGGTTTTATTTTCTCACAACAATTGTGTTTGAATCTATCTTTATGTCCTTACAAGTTCTCTCTTTATTTACTCTTGATTCTCCTTCTGTTTTCAAGTTTTCATATTGGTTATTAGATGTACTAGTTGAGGAACTTTTTCCCTTCTCATAACCAAGACCTGATCTCTCTTTTGAGGGCTTTTGAGAGATAATTAGTTCATCAAGAATGTTCTATCCTCCTATCAACTTCATACTTTTATCTAGTTGACCTTTGGCTTTTTCAAGCTCTTTTCTTGAAGCCACTATTTATACCTCTAAATTCATGCATTCATCATATTTATATTATAGTTCAAGTTTGACTACATCTTCTATTCTCTTAGCCTCTTCAACTTTTGTCTTTAGACTCACTACCATCTGATTATATTTCTTAAGGATTTTAGACATTTTATCAATTTATTTTTGTCCAAGCTTATTTTGATTTGAGCTCTCTTTTCTCATCGTATTAATCTCATCTAGAGCATAGATGATTTCACATTCAAGGTCCACTTTTCCTTCCTCTTCTTCATTAGAATCTTCAACTTCTTCTTGATCTAGTTCTATAGAATTTGATCATAATGCCATGAACAAGGATTCATTGCCTTCTACACAAAGGCATAGTCATGATCATTATTAGAATTATCACTTTCATCCATTGAATCCCTATCTTATTTTATGTCTATACCTTTCTTAATCTTTAAAAATTTATTCTTCTTAGGATAATAGGGTTTCACATTTTTCCTACTCTCTACTTGCTCAAAGTTATTCTTTTTATTTTGAGTAAATTTAGTATCAAAATGTCTTACTTATGACAGTTAAAGCATTTGAAGGGTAACTTACCTTTGCAGTTTCTAGATCCTCTCTTTAGTCTTCTGACAAAGTTAGATTCTTCTTCATTAGTCTCCTTAGATTCAAATGTAGATGTTTATTCCTTTACTTGTTTAGCTACTTTGAATGCAACTTCTCTCTTGAAAGTGTCTCTCTTTCCCATTCTCATCTCATAGGTTATGAAGGTTCCATGCAAATCATCAAAAATGAGTTTATCTAGATATCTTGATTCTTTTATTGTAGATATTTTAGAATCATATCTTGATGATAAAGATCTTTAAAACTTCTTGATAATGACTGCCTCTTGTATTTTTTATCTAAGGCTTTTGATTGCATTTACTATTTCATCTACCCTAAGAAGGTAGTCTATAATATTATCCTCTTAATTCATCTTAATGCTCTCAAGCTTGCCTTTGTAATTTTATAGCTTGGCCTACTTTACCTTGTCATCTCCTTCATAGATGCTCTTCGACTTATTCCAGATGTCTTGTGCATTCTGATAGTAAATAACTTTGGCAAACTCTAAGTTTGACAATCCACAAAGAATAGTATTATTTGCCTTGATATTGATCTCATATGCCTTCTTGGTAGCCTGATCAATAGGATTTGTAGCAAGGGATATATATCTATTTACCATAGACATCCATAAATCAAACCCTAATGAGGACATATATGTTTCAATTCTTATGCTCCAAAATCGATAGTTAGATCTATTAAATAGAGGTGTCTTGTTTGATGAAGATCCTTCTTGACTAGCCATTGCGTTCACTGTACAAGAACTACTTGATCTGATTAAGCTTATTTCAAAGAACCCTAGGCTCTGATACCAATTATTGGAACACAACTAGTTACTGAAAAGGGGGTGAATCAGTCTATCAATTAAAACTAGTTCTTTATATAATTTTAATGTAGATTAAAATATAAATAAAATATGTAAAGATAGTACACACACAAATACTCATGACACTAGATTTATACATGGAAAACTCAAAAAGAAAAACATGGTGAGAATAGCTTCAAGAATCTATTGTTCTAATACAGCCTCACAAATTAAACCTTCACTGGCAAACCTCACTAGCACATTTAAGGGCACCGACCCTAAGGAAACACCAATCCCCTAGTTGAAGAGGAACAATTCTAAGAAATCACCAACTTAACTTTATCTCATTGGTTATAATTTTTAAGGGTGCCAACCCTAAGGAGACACCAATTCCCTAACTGATTACCAATTTAGCTTTTTTGATGGCACCAACCAATCAAATCTATGGAGCTACAACATGAGTATACAAAATAGATTCATAAATGAATCCAACACTATTCTCTTTATTAGAAATCTAATCTATAACTGATCATACTTTGCACATTATCACTATGTGGCTTTCTTCTCTTTACCCCTTTGTCTCTATGTCTAGATATCTCCTTATTCGACACACTTCATCTCTCTCACTTTGTTGCTTTATGTCACTATTTTTTTTGTTTGACACAATTTGAATGGATCTAACAACATTTCATTATATATATATATATATATATATATATATATATATATATATATATATATATATATATATATATATATATATATATATATATATATATATATATATATATATATATATACACATATACATATACATACATACATATACATACATATATATATATATATATATACACATACATATATATATATATATATATATATATATATATATGTATATATATATATATATATATATATATATATATATATGATCTAAGGTTCCATATCTTTTATGTGTTCACACTCAAACTGTAACACATCATGCCAATTCTAGAATCTAGTTCATTATGACTTGGACTGTAAGTTTCCTGCATCTCATTTTCATACATCATGTCATAATTATAGGTATATTTAATATATATAGCATATGTTAGACTCAATTTTTGATGCATGATCTCTTTAATGTAGATATGATTGATTGGATTGATCAATCTCATTGTCTATGTCGAGATATAGAACTTATACACAAGTTCCTACATGTTTCTTTGTGCCATCTCCAATCTCTCTCACTCTGTCAGATCTCTATACTTTTTTAAATTTAATGTTCCACTCTTTAAAATATGTTTGTCGATCTCTAGATCCTATATCCCACGTGTCATTATATATTTGAACTTTCACGATCTTTACCTTAACTTGGTCATTAAACATCAAAAATTTGACCTCATCTCATTGATTCTTATATATTTATATCACTTTCGGTCCATTGATTTTATCAAACATGCTTGGTTTTCAATTCATCACTATGTTAATAAACACCTATCACTTTATATATTTTTAGTCTATTCACTCCATTGGATCTCCTTTGCATGATCACATGCACACCGTCAGATCTTTTGACAATATCAATATTTATCTTTGATAGATTCACCCTCATTGGTCTTCTATCTGACAAACTCATATATTTGAAACACTTGGAATTAGCTCATTCACTTGGAGGGACCTTTGACACTTTCACTTCATCATGCTTTATTGGATCTCTAATGTTCAATTAAGTGCTAAACATTGATATTCTAATTAACTTGATCATTAACTCTGACAATTTTATGTTCATTAGGTCTCTATCTGACAAGATATTTGAATGTGATACTTATCTATAGCACGTTAATTCGTAAGAGCCTTTGAAAATTTGTATTTACTTCACTACATTGGATCATCTATTATGATGAAGTGTAGGTCATTGATCAAGCTGGGACATAATATTAAGTCTAAAACTTATGAAATATTAATTCCTTTGATCACTACTCAAGCCAATAATTACAAGGTCAAGGGGTTAGTTTTATAATGATGACAAAGGCTTAAGTTATAACTTAAGCTACCAGATCTAAGCTATATCCATTAAACATCAAAATATAATGTACCTATTGATTCCATGACATAAACCCGTAGGGTTTAACTAAGAAACACTATTTTATCCAAGAGCAAAGATAATTCAATTATAAGCTTATTCCTTCTCCTTTGACCATATTGACCACATATTCAAGATGCTCATGAAAAACCCATAATCGATATTCTATCTATTTGAGTTTAAACATTCATAAATGGTCTCTATAAAATCATGACAACTTTTCATAGTGTAACTATGAAACATGCCCTTCTCTCCATCAATCTTGCCTAATCTTTTTGACATCAATGACATCCATAATGTCCCTTTTGACATCAATGACAATCATATTGCCAAAAAAGATATTTTAAGGACTATTTCATATAATTTGGACTCAAACACACTAAAATGGAGTGGAGAAAATTTTCTCCAAAAAAAAATTCTTATGTTCCAAATAAAATGGATTGTTTCAAACCATTTGGGCCATAGATCATTTTGAATGAATTGGACTATTTTGAATGATGTGGACTTATACCCCATAAAGTGGAGTAGAGAAAATTTTCTCCAAAAAATAAATTTCATATATTCTAAATAAATTGGTGTGTTTAAAATCATTTGGAAATAGATAATTTTGAATAAATTGGTTTATTTTAAATAAAATGGACTTATACCCATTAAAGTGGAGTAAATAGAATTTTCTCCAAAAAAAAAATTATTATATTTGAAATAAATTAGACTATTTCAAAGCATTTGGACATAGATCATTTTGAGTAAATAAGGATATTTTGAATAATTTAGATTTATACCTATAACATGGTCAATGATTCAAAAGAAGATTTTCTCCAAAAATATTTTTTTTCCAAATAAATTAGACTACTTCAAACCATTCGAGAATAGATCATTTTGTTTAAATTGTGTCATAGATAATAAATAATTTGAAGTTATATTGACTAAAGTGGAGTGGACAATATTTTCTCCATAAATATGTAACTCTTTTATATTCCAAATAAATTGAATTATTTCAAACCATTTGGGAGCAGATTATATTGGACTATTTCAAACTTGTGGCACCCTTTTGGGTCTTCATACCGATAATTTATTATTTGAATTATCTTCCATATTTGGGACACGCAGCACCGTTTGATTGGCCAAATTATAAATGAAAAAATATTAAACAATCTAATTCATCTACATAATAAAATATCCTAATGAAATTAATTTTTTTGTTGTTCATTTGGAATATATTTTGAATGATAAAGTGTCAATATAATAATTTAATAACTTAATGGAATCTCCAACCATAAATCAAATTGCATTAATAACCAGAGAAAAGTAATTCTAAATTAGAATCGATTATTTTGAAATTAATTCAAAACTATTTTTGAAATAATTTAGAATTGATTTGTATGAAATTGATGATAATGATTATTACTAGAATTATAGTTTATAATTAATAAATACACTTGAAATAATCATGCAAAGTTACATCTATCTAAACATTGGTTCACAGTTGCTAACATGATTTTTTTTCTTTTCTCCCAAGAATGTGATGATTGACGTCATTTTTATTCTCCAATCCTTTTCATCTTTCCAACTTCTATTTCTAGTATATCTACTTGATGTAACATAACTCATTTTCAATATTTGATTTGTAACACAATTTTGAGAATTACAATCAATGAACAACGTGTTGGCAATTAAAAATCGTCTCCTAAGGTCCCTTCAAAAAACACTTCATCCAATTTTTTAATGTTTATATTTAATGGATTAGAATATTTTTCCCCCAAAAAAACATGAAATTTGAACTTGTGTAACCCATGGATTGAATGAGTATCCTCTAATGATTGTCATCTATCATTGACCAAATGCCAACATGAGAAAAAAGACTACAGTTCTACCTTCAAAATTTTGTTGGAATGATCTCGAATGTAGTATGACATATTTTCAATTTTATAATCTTCTTTTTTTCCCGTATCATTCATTTTCATATCTTTTATTTTGCTCACAAAAAATAATAAGTCATCCAACCCCAAAACCAATAGTTTTTTAGAAGTTTGTTTTAGCTCCTCCTTCAAAATGTCTGCAATTTGTTAAAAAAGAAATGAATCATTTATTAAAAATATTATATTATAAGAGATATAACATGAAATTTTTTAATAAAATGTTTTACATGTTATTATACTGGTCATTGATATGATTTTGATTTGCATTTCTTATTGTAACATAAAAACATAATGCATTTCATTTGATTCAATTTTTTTTTTGCATTTCTTTAAATCTTATAAAGATTCATATAAACACATATAAAAATGAGTACATATAATACTCATTATACATGGATGTACCATTTTTATTGCTAGTTTTGTAACACATATATGTATATAGAAGTTCATATTGAATCCTTATAACTTGACCATGAATATATCATAATTTGAATCAGCCCAGTTTAGCCATAACTCATTTGTCATAGATGTTGACAGGAATTTAACATTGATCAACAAATATCTATTAATATTTTTACAGTAATGAAATTATTAGATGTAACTCTTATGCATACCAATAAATATTTATATGTTTACGTAGCCGATCATAGAAAACAAAATAGGATTTACACTTCTAAGTCATTACAGTTCATTATCACTAAACTCAAATTAGAATATAATACACCTTAATAGTTTAAACCCCTTAATATACTTCCAATAAGACACATCAATTTAAAATTTGTTTGAATAAATAATAATATAATTATATCTAGCATGTCAATATACTTTACTATTTTTTTATTGATAAAGAACAGTATCATGGATAATCTGCATCAAAATTTATTGTATTAAAGACACAGTATAACACGTATTGTGTTATTTTAGACTGGATAAATTAGACATGTAAAAAACATTGTAATGGGTAAATTAAACTTGTAAACAACATTTTAATGGGTAAATATAACTGCATTTAGTCTACACAACAATAAAATGAACCACACTTCCAAATCCCAAGTTGATGCAAGTCTATATTTTATTGTCTTTTAAAATCTCCTGCCCATGAATAAAAATTTAATTGTAATGTGTTTAAATAAATAAAGATAATTAATATATTCTAGACTTGCATGAAATTGTATAATTACATATTTATTAAAAGGGGTTTTCACCTAATTTTTTGTTTTTTGTAGTTTGTATGGGTACACTCTTTCGTTGAAACTTTGGTTCTTTATTCCTTATAAATTATTATATAATGTAGTAACTAAAATATCTCATTATAAATTTATTTGATATTTCTATTTTTAAAATGTGTCTTATGGTAAAGTTTTAACTTGTGTTTTTTCATGGAGGCACCAACCTGCAGAGCTGTGTTATGGGTTGTTATGTTGTAGACATAAAGCGATAGAGCTGTGTTGTGTACTATTTTAATTCAGATAGAAATAGATGAAGAAATATTATGTCAGTATTATGAATCATTGATAAATAAAACATGAAATAATTGAAAAAATGTGCATGATCTTATGTTACCTTATTCATCTTGTGATGTCTCATGTTCATTGATATGATTTTCCATTATTATTGTTTCCTCACTTGTATGCAATGCCATTGGTGCTACACAATGAAAGATTGCTAAGTTGATAGGTTTGAATAATAAAGAGTATAAACCAAAATATTGGTAAAATTTTAAGTTTGGAAAATGAAGCATGATTATAAAAAAATTAAAAATGTTGTGCACTTGGTACTGATCGAAGTGGTTGTTCTTGTCTTGGTTGCTCTAAATTTGTCAAAAAAGTTAAAATTGAACATTAAAAATCATTTTTTCTTTAGTTTCTATAATGAAAGATAAATTTATTTTAAATTTTATACAAACACACACCAATCCAACTCCTATATATATCGATAGGATGTCACATGCATTTCAATCATTGAAAGTAGAGATAAGTATCTCCCAAAAGATAGTATCTAGATCATTTATGAATGGCCTTCCTATTTTTTGTGATCCAATCATTTGAAATGTTGGTACATCTTTATAAATGTCAAAACCATCCTCTAATATACTTTGTTGAAAATGGAGGTGCAAACCTAGCAACTGAAAATGAGCTGGATCTTGACAAAAGTTGATACCTATAATATGTGTCCAATCGAATCCATAACTATCTCGACCCCATAGTATGACACCCATATCTTGTGTGTAATGAAAATCACCAACACATAGATTCTTGAGAGAGGTCTGAATGGCAAGATAATGTTTTATGCCATGGATGATGAATACATTGAAGGCCCTAACAATCATATTTTTAATTAATGCCTAAAAAAATGGTGAAGATGTTCTTCCTTAAAAAATTTAGTGAGATTCAGAAGATCAATAATTATAAAATCAGTGTTCACACCAAGAATTAATGTTTCACGAAAATATTCTAAAATGGATGGCCAAAGATAGGGGGGCTATAATGGTAGCTGAATCTTTCTATATCTATCGTAGGAAGCTAACCTCTATCATTATGTAGATAAATTTTCAATATGCTTAATGAATCTTTATATAATGCTTCTCAGCCTTTTTTATTTTTTGGAGTACTTTCATTTAGGACACACAAATCATTAAACCTTTTCACAAATAAATTATAGTTCTCTTTTACCTCTTTAGGTGTGATTTTTTTTTGGTGGTAGTGTCGTATCATGGTTGCTGAAATCATCTATAATTTTTGATAATATGTTACTTTCTAGCTTCAATTTTTTACACCAATTATCCATGTTGTTGTACCCAAGGGTTTTCAGGAAGTAAATAAACCCTTTTTCCAATAAATCTGCTAGTTTTACTTTTTGTTTATCTAAAATCCCTTGAATATTTTGAAGTAATATTATGCCAATCAGATTTAAATCTTATTTATATAAACTAGATAAAGTACCACTTTCAAAAAAATCAAATGCCTTATCAAAACAATCTGAAATGGGTTGTTCCATGAAAATAATGCATTTTATCTCCTATAGTTGTTGTGTTAAATAGTTTCTTTGTGTGAACAAATGTTTATCTTGTTCATGTATTTCTTCTATCTTTTTCTTCCCTATTTCAAGATTCTTCCAACCTCTTAATTTGATAAGGTCACATGCAGATCAAACACTTTCTAAAAATGAAGCCTTATAAATCGTTTCATTGGATTCATTATATTGATTATATATTTTTTGCACAAAATGGAATGGAGTACAAGTTTTTAGAAATCTTGCCCTTCTAAAAGAACATGTATTTCTCAATGATTGTGTATTGTAGTCCTCCTCTAAAAGAATTCTCTGTTGTGTTTTAATTATGTGTTGTCCATCTAAAATTTTAAACATTATGTTTTTTTTCCATCATATCTTCTAGGACTTCCTTCGATTCAATAAAAAAGTCAGGGTTGATTGCATCAAAAGGAATTAACAAAGCATCCTTCATTGGAACCTCATTATTTTTTACAAATGAATGAATTATATCATTCACCCCTCTTTCATTGAGATTTATTATTTTGATATTTTCATCCCCTAATTTATATAGTTCTACAATAATGTTTAAGGCATAAGTGCTAGAGGAAATATACCATGTAGAGAATTCACTGTGTGTCTCATCAGAATTTTGTGTCAACAAAAGTGTTTCAACCTTTTGTTCAATCTTATTTTTATCCACTGGTATGAGTTATTATATGGATTATTTCAATTCTACATAAAAATATGTTGCCCTTGCTTGTTTTATTTTCTTTAATGTTGATTTTCTCATGTCTATAGGGTATCTTAAATACATGTTTGCATGGTGGCAAGTAGAAGTTTTTACCCCTTGTTCATGTTTTTATTTCAACATGTTTTGTATTCTATTGACCACATTATCTTTGTCTCTCAACCTATAAATTTGAAGTTTATCATAGCTATTCAAATGAAACCCAAATATTTCATAAGAAGGAGAAATATTATTTTTTTTCAACTCCATTTTACTAGGTGTAAATTTAGTGAAATTGGTTGTAGCTCGACGTAGAATTTCCTCTTCTCCATTCCATACTTTCAATTGGAATTAAAGGGCATATTCAAATTCATCCTTATCACATTCTAGGATTATTTTAATCAGAGAAGATTATTTTCCTGATGTAGTGCTAAATAAGTATATATCTAGATGAATGTTTGGTGGACTAAACAATTACAAATACCAATCAGGAAGAGGAATTTTATTGCCACCATAAAATGGTAAATGTTTATGTGGATTTAATTATAGTTTTGGTATTTTATATATTACTCTATCCAAATTATCTTAGAGTGAGGCCTTCTTCTTCTTTTTATCCAAATTCTCTTTGAGTGAGGTTGCCTTCTGCCTTTTAAGTGTAATTCTCTTTTCACCCAAAGACATTCTACAAAGCAATTGAAATGATTTAAATATTGATCTTTTGTAAAATGCAAGTTACATATTACATTAGTTCATTTAATTTTTTTGTGTTTGATTAGTGATTAAATGTATCAACAAATGTTTATTATAAACTACAATACAAAATACATATTCAATATTTGTAATATATACATAAACTGACACTTTAACTAATAAGGTATAACCAAATAAATAATAAATTAAGTGGACCAAGGAATATAATTTGATGGGCAAAGGAATCCACAGACATTTTTTTCAAAGGAGAGAGATGAGGGGAAGTATGTTTCTAGTATGTGTAAAATTTCCCATCAATAGGTACATTCAAGGTATCTCCTAGGAGACACGTTTCAATCATTCACAAGAGTACATTGTTCCCAGATGATCATGCATGCCTATTTTTAGTTTTACATTGCTAAGTGACATTTTATAATTTGGAGATCATTCACACCTATTTTGGTTGTGGTGTCCCAAAAATTTGACATTTCAAGATTTTGGGGAACCCCCTTTTTTAAATTTTTTTTGCATTTTGGTCTTGTGTGTGTCAATTATATTTCTTGAAGCCAGTCTCCTGAATAAAGAACTTGAGTTCTATTAGTGTTGTTTTTCATTTTTTGTTAAATCTCCTTAGTTTCTCTTAAATTACTCCACATAACTAAAGTAATTTTCTTTTAAACATCACTCAAATAATTTTACTCATCCACTTCAGCATTTAAAGCAAGCTAAAAGTAACTTAGCTCATTTGCAGTGCAAATCAAGTTTTATAAGTTACTTTACTTCATTAAAAATAAGTTAAGTTGTCCTAAGAATTTTATTCACTCCTCATAGACCAATTGAAGTTTCTTGACCTACTTTACTTACCAAACTAAATAAGTTAAGTAGTCCCAAAAACCTAACCAACACTCCCTAGTTCTAATCGGGTTTACTGAGTTACTTTACTTGAAAAACAAAATGAATTGAGTTGTCTCAAAAACTTGACTAACATTATATAGGCCAAATCAGGATTGGAAAAGTGATTTACTTATTTAAATTTATAATTAAAATTAGTTATAGTTCATGAACCCAAATTACTCAAGAACCTAGACCAAATCAGGATTCTAAAAGCACTTTACTTCATTACTTAAAACAAGTAAAGTAATTCAAATAGATCGATTAAAAAGGGAAGTAAGGGCTGATGTGGATTTTGCTTGATTGAAATAAATGCATTGTAATTTATATAAATTCAATAAATTTCACCTCATTTCCAAGTCATTCAAACAAGTAATAGCCCCTGCAAACCTCGAGCCGTGCATTTTTATTCTCTAGAGCAATTTTAAGCAATTTTATTTTTGAATTATTTCTATTTGAGGTAAGTTATTAATAAACCGATTTTAATTTATTTTTCACTTATTTTAGGTTATTTTATCCCCATTTTCTTTTTCTCATGTCATCTAGTTTTTCGACTATCGGTGTTGTTTGGCTTTGTTTTCTCTTTCAAATTATTTGTAAAAGTTGTTTTAATTCAAAAATTGAAATCTCAAAATTTATTATCACATTTTATTCATGTTAAAAAATTAAAAATAGAAAATCTTCACGTAAGCCATAGTTTTCCAATTTCCTTATCTAATCGGGTTTACCAGTCCCTCTTTCTTACTTTGGGTTTTCGACACCTAGTAACTCGCCTTGAAAACCTCTTCCACACCTTACAGGCTTCCCACACCAAGTGTACAGTAATTCACCTTCAAGAGTTCACTCTCTCAATTACGGTCACAACACACAACTAAAACATAGAGTTGGTGTTCACCTCCAACCAATCAGTATCACTACTGTCAGTACCACCAGTCAGTATCACTACTGCTAGTACACAAGTACTCCACGTACTCCATGACTAAGTACACATTGTACTCCAAGCAGATCTCCCCTGATCTTGCTACCTATTGTGTTGCTGATCACCTCGATCCTGCTGCCACTTGCAGATTAACTTGGTTCTGCACACCTGCAAACCTAGACCTCACACGCACACACACCTATAGATCAACTGATCTTACTTACCATGTAGATCTCCCATGAACTTACAACAACCTACAATTTAAATGATCTTACAATTAGAAGGATCTACCTTGCCTTCCTCTATAGCACTCTTGTGGAACTAGGAGGAGCTACCCTTGCTCTCTTCACACTAAAGAAGCTAACCAAGCTCAACTCTAACTAGCACACTTTACAATACAGCCCATGAGTCTATTATATAGATCCCATGCAAACAATAATTAGACATCTAATTACAATAATTAGAAACCACAACTCAAGACTAAAATTAGTCCTTAACATGCAAACAACCTGTTCATTAACAAACTATCTATGAAACTCATAGTTTTAGACTGCACAGGTGAACAATGTCAGTCCATATCTGCCTAGAGGTGACCGATGTCAGCTGACTCTTGACCGATGTCAGTTGCTCTACTCACTGGATATGACTGATGTTGATTGATTAGACCAACATTAGTTGTTCTGCAACTCAGCAACCTCCTATTTGCATCTTGGTGAAGCTTTTAGCTCCACAACCTAACAATCTCCCACTTGGAGATAAATAGCTACACCTATACCTGTACCTGTACATCATCTAATTTGTTTCTTGGCTTGTATCCCTCTTCAAGATCAATCTTGAAGACCAACCACCACACATCATGTGGTGTACTGCATGTCATCCAAGTAACCTACCACATCCACATCTACATACCCATGTAGAGAAGTCCCTGACCCTGCATAGCATGTATATCTACTGCTGGTCCCTTTCAGATACCTGAGAACCCACTGAACTACTCTCCAGTGCTTCTTTCATGGATTGGCTAAAAACCTACTAACAACTCCCACTACTGGGGAAATATCAGGGAGTGCACATGTACTCAACCTCATCATGTGATTGGGGACCCTATTCTGTGAACTATCCATCCATAGGTGCACTTGCCGTCCTGCATCCTACACTACCTTCACACAATCATCTTGAGACAACATCAACCTATGATCTTCCCTGTCTCTAGGAAAACTCATGCCAAAGAATTTCGCTACTCCCAAATTCTTCATGACATACCACTGAACTAACTTTACCTTTAGTTTAGAAACTCCCTACATGTATGAACTTGCAACAAGCTCATCATCCACATACAGCAACAGGATAATGTAGCAACCATCATCCAACTTGGTAAAGAAAACACAATGGTTACAATGACATTGACTAAAGCCCTGCTTTGTCATACACTTGTCAAACCTGTACCACTGTCCTGCAGCTTCCTCAAGACCATATACCCTAGCCTTCTGTCTCACATGTCCATTCTCTCTCTTCTTTAACCTAGCTAGCAACTCTACCAAATATCCTATTTGGTTCTCTCCCAAGGAATCAACTTCCTCATCCATGCCATGCTCCCACAGTTTCATGGATCCTACCTACTTTGCTTCTTTAAAACTTCTTAGTTCTTGACCATCAGTGAGAAACAAGTAGTGTAAAGAAGGGGAATAATGAATTTGAGGCTTACTTACCCTTTGTCCTCCACATGGGCATTTGAGACTCCTTAACAGCTTGTTGTCCACCCAAAATCCATCCCAGTGACCAATGTCAGTCACCTCCCAGTCTGCATCTGATCGACGTCAGTTCCATACGACTACCCTGACTATCGATGCCAGTTCCCTAACCAACGTCAGTCACCACCTACCCGACACCACTAAATTTTCTTGTCTACACATGACCGACGTCGGTACTTATCTAATCGATGTAGGTTCTCACTTGATCGACGTCGGTACCTGTGTTCTCCTGTGAGCAACGACCTTTACCCGTGAGCACACTTTGGATCAAAACCCTATTCAAATCTCCCTTGCTCTACATAGAAATGTCTAGCCCCTTGAGCTGATCTCTGTCTGTCATCCCCTCCATGAACACTAAGGCTTTCTAGTTCTTAAGTTTGTCAAACACACCTGACTTCCTCTTAAGAACATGCATCTCCTTCTTACTCTTGTGACCAAGCCTACAAAGCCATGTCTTCACAACATAAGAAGAATCAGTAATATAAGTAGATAGATAAAGGATACCTACTTTCTTACCACCTGCTAATTCAAGTGCATCCACTGTGAGAGAATCTGTGCATCTCTCATCACCCAACTTTCTTGAAGAAATTAGCCACATCTTTAAGACTGAGAATTGCATGACCTCCTTCAACACCCATGTGTTGGCCATCTACAATTTCAGCCACACTTCCCCTTTGCCAAAATTTTGACAAGGCACACCAGCCCCTAAATAAATCTTTCCAAAGTCTTCAAGGACATTAACATGGAAAAGTACTCTATTTTGGGCTGCATGGAAAGAGGCAATAGAATATATAAAACAAGATTCTACTTTATCTAAGGAACATACCAGAGCATCCTATGTAACAACACTTGCAACATCTACTTCTTCAGTTCCTTCATGTTGATCTTCTACTAACTAACAATATTTTTTTACCTGCTCTTTCTTTCCATAACACCGTAATTGACCATTCTTGCTTTTCAATTCCTCCATTTTTAGTGTACTTTCTTCTACCATTGCTATACTCCCACTCAATTAGAAACCCTTGAGAGTGACCTATAATCAAACACAAACCTGCTCCCTACAACCTAGCTCTGATACCACTTGTCAAGAATCTAAAACAACAAATAGCTCTGATTCCACTGTTAGGATCTAGGAAGCATAATTGATTACCATGTACAAGCAACTAGATGCAGAATTTAACCAGAAGTAACAAGTAACTAGAATTCAAAAATAACACAAAATATGAGAGACAATACCCAATTGTATTAATACTCTTCCAAAAAGAAATTACAATGAAGAAATGCCACACTCTTCCACACCTTACAGGCTTCCCACACCAAGTGTATAGTAATTCACCTTCAAGAGTTCACTCTCTCAATTACGGTCACAACACAAAACTCAAACATAGAGTTGGTGTTCACCTCCAACCAATCAGTATCACTACTGCCAGTACACAAGTACTCCACATACTCCATGACCGAGTACACACTGTACTCCAAGTAGATCTTCCCTAATCTTTCTACCTATTGTGTTGTTGATCACCTTGATCCTGCTGCCACCTACAGATCAACTTGGTTCTGCACACCTACAAACCTAGACCTCGCACACACACACACCTGCAGATCAACCAATCTTACTTACCATGTAGATCTCCCATGAACTTGCAACAACCTACAATTCAAATGATCTTACAATTGGAAGGATCTACCTTGCCTTCCTCTATAGCACTCCTATGGAACTAGGAGGAGCTACCCTTGCTCTCTTCACACTGAAGGAGGTAACCAAACTCAACTCTAACTAGCACACTTTACAATACATCCCATGAGTCTATTATATAGATCCCATGCAAACAATAATTAGACATCCAATTACAATAATTAGAAACCGTTGCTCAAGACTAAAATTAGTCCTTAACATGCAAACAACCAATTTGTTAACAAATTGTATGTGAAACTTGTAGTTCTAAATTGCACAAGTGACTGACGTCAGTCCCTGTCTACCTGGAGGTGACTGATGTCGGCTGACTCCTGACCGATATTGGTTGCTCTGCTCACTGGATATGACTGACGTCAGTTGATTAGACCAACGTCAGTTGCTCTGCAACTCAACAACCTCTTAGCAACCTCCTATTTGCATCCTGGTGAAGCTTTTAACTCCACAACCTAATAAGTAAACCTGAAGTCTTGACCCCAAAAAAACCCATGAACCATCATCCAAGACTAGCTCGGGTTTTCCTTGCCTTAGTACTTCATCAGGTTTCTATAACTTACTTTGAGCTTTTGAACTGAAGTCTTTATCTCTCAAAAAACCAAACCTCTAAAAAAATTCAAGCTCATGGTTTTATAAGACCTATTCAAGGTTTCTAAGCCTTATTAATTAAAGGCAAGATACTTAATATTTCAAAAAATTCCAATTACTTAGAACCTGAAAATTGTGTGGAAATATTTCAAAGAATAAAGAGTTAACTCCTTTCAGATTTTATAAACTAGTTTAAGGAGTTAGTGAGTGTTTGAAAAACACTTATCAAGGCCATTAAAATTTTCCAAAATCCATTGTCTGGATCAGAGAGTTAAAGAAGGTAAGAAGAAGTAGTGGAATTGGAGGCACAAGGAAAGATCATTAAGGAGGCCCCGGAGTTAGCATTTAAGGAGATTATAGAACCAAGAAAGAAGTAAAAATCAAAATCAAAGAAGTTCATATTCCAAGAACCAAAAATGAAGTATAAATACAAAAGATACCCCATTGAGTCAAGTATTATTTCTAAACTCATTGAAATAAGTGAGAAAAACATGGGGGCATGTATCTGTGAATAAGATTTTGGAAAGATCAAGGGCTCCTGCAAAGACTCCACTCTTACACTCCATGACCAATAGTGGGATTCTTCATGCTACAACTTTCCCAAGTTTAGCTCAACTTCTTGAGTTTGTGTTAGCATGTGCTAAGTACTATGACTCTCTGACCAGGGTGATAAGAGATAATACTCAAAATGTGGTTGTGAGGTTGGATGTTCAATACCTTAACTATGATTTAAAGATCGCAAGATCACCAAAAATGATTGATATTTCAATGAAGATAGCTAAGAAATAGTGGGAAACCAAAATAGCAGAGTGTATTAATATTATGAATGCATATTACTTAAAGAAAACAAAACAACCTTCAAGGTTCCCCCAAACACATTGTCAGATTAGATTTTGTTTAGGAAGTGGATGACATCATTCATCTTTTGCATAGAATTAATGGACAAAATAACACCAAATTTTTTTCACCCTAGATTTATGCCTATATTAGAACCATTGACATAACTCAAAGTTCTACTAAGATTGACTTGGCAACAATGATCAGTGATAACATGGATCAATAGTTGAAGAATGTATTGCAGACCTTCGATTTCAAAATGACTTCATATCTTATATATATAGTAGCCTCTAGTGGATCCTTCTCAAGGTTAAACACCAATGGTACATTGCCAATAGTACCAATATATGAGTATTATCCTCAGCTCATCCTTGAAGAATACTACAAGAATTACATTATAGTAAATGATGGTTTTTTCTATGAGTTTATTTGCAATTTGGTGACATATTTGAAGCATAAAAGAGTATTAGACAAGGCAAGGGATGCAATCTCTCTATATGGCTACATTTTCATTCAATTTCTTTTTCTCATATCTCAGAGTAGGAGGTTTCTTAGGAACACCTGTCAAGCTACCAAGGTATCTAAGTGACAAGTGGATCCTTATGGAATTTTATAGGCAATTGGTTGAGTTGCATGATTTGAAGTCTAAGGCTCATAAGATAGCCACTAATTTTCCTTTTATAATTGGCCATTATAATTTCCCCTTTATTTAAAAGGCAATAAATGTGTAAAAAGAGATGTATCATCATTATACTTAGACATATTTTGATGCCAGGGCAAATTTTAATTGTAGAGGAGTGGCACATAATATAGTTTCCCTCGAGTGTATATATATATATATATATATATATATATATATATATATATATATATATGCCAGCACTAAAATATTTTTGGATTGATTACAGGGATGAGTTTGATGTAATAAGAAGGGATAATGGTAGGATGACCATTGAAAAAATCCATACATTTGACTTGGCTACCATTCTTGAGGACATGAAAAATGATGGTACTGTTACTAGTGATGCTTTTCATTCAGTAGGAGGGGACAATGCTCCACTTCCAGTGATTATTTTTGGAGATAATCATGAAAAAATAATCTTGAAAATGACTTAAAATGTTTTGGTGATGATTTATAATTAGATAATTGATAAATGAGACTACTAGAGTGGGACATAAGAGGAAAGCGATAATACAAGGAGAAACTAGTCAATTTCCTATAAAGAAGTTAAAGCTAAAGAAAAATGTTGATGATACCTTCTCAGTGGTAAAATATAAGGATCCATCACAACTAACTATTTTTATTTCACCATTGATTTCTACTCCTCTTATTTATTCTCTTATTCCTCCTTCTATTACCACCTCCACTCATTCCACTTCCATTGCACCTCCCATAGATTCTTTCATATTAATGCCACCTCTGAAAGTGTACATCACTAAAACATCTAAGAAGTCTCTTAGGAAAGAGTCACCACCTCCTCCTCCTTCATCTCTTACACCTACTTCACCACCATCGATTCCTTTGGTCTAACCACCTGTAATTGAAAAAGAACTTAAAGAATTAATGTCATAGGAAACAATTTATCAAGAGACTTCTCAAGAAAAGCTAGTAGTTGAAATTGAGGAGGTTGTGGGTGAATGAAAAAAAGACAAATAAGAAGAATTAAAGGCTAAGAAAATAATAGTAACTAAGGAAGTAGAGCCTAAAAATCAAGTTGCTAAATATACTAAGGAAGCTTAAGGAGAGATGGTAACTCGGGAAGTTCCTTCTCAAGAACTAATAGTTCAAGATAGTCACCAACAATAGGTAATCATTCATTCTATCACTTCCATGTTAACCGATTTCTCATCTTGGATGGATACACAAACTACTCTTCAATAAAAGGAAGTGATCAATCTTGAGGAGATAGATTTGTAATTATTGAAAAGTTTGGATAAAAGAGGCAAGAAACCAAAATCAGATAAAGTAACTTCAAGTTATTAATTGAATCTTTAGGCCAATTTTTTTTTGAGTTATCAGTTCCTCCCTAAGGAATGAGCAAACAAGAATTCACTAGGAGTTACTTAACTTTTACAAGAATACCCCTTCGAGATATAACAATTGATACTTATAAGGAAATACTGAAACTTTGATTGATTCTCTTTTTAAGAAGTTGGATGAAGAAAAGGTTTCCAAAGCAAAGCTAAAGGAACATAATGCATAGCTATGTGAAATAGTTTCTAAAGTAGCCAAATATTTCCCCAAAAATAAATTATCTCAGGAGAACCAATTGAGCCACAATTAATAGCTGAGGTAGAGGAAACAGGGGATAGGGCAAGGTCTATAGATAAATAGATAGATAAAATGAAGCAAAAATACCAAGAACTCTTCCCAAGCATCCTAGATGTTCATCAAGAAATTTTAGATAAAATAATTGAAATAAAAGCAACATGAACTAAGTTAGAAAATGTGAATGGTATTTCTAAACTCCAACAGGAAATTATATAAGTAATATTGAATTTAAGTGACAAAATCATGGCTGAAGAACAAATAGATCTTTCTACAAAGAAGGTGAAATAAAAAGATTATCTCTCATCTTTCCATTTGAGCATCTTACTAGACATAGAAGAGGATATGAATAAATTATAAGAAGATGCATGTAGTAAAAAAGTCGATCTTCAAGATTCCCTTTTTGGTGTCACTAGTATCTAGTCCAGTGATAATGTTCTACGAATCGTAGAGTAGTTACATGAGCAATTCAGGCAGTGGATAGACAAAGCTATAACTCCTTTCACAACCAAGTCAATCAGATATTTTAGAAAATACCATAAGGAACTAAAAAGACTTGGACCAAATATTGAGAGAGTTAAGCTCAATGCAAGAGGATAGAGAGATAAATGCTAAGATTGGAGACATAAATACATTCCATTGCAAAACCAGATGATGTAGTAATTCAATCAATGATATCTCAGCATATAAAGTATAGAGAAAAATTTAGAAACTAGATCCATGAAGTAGACTCACTAGAGCTTTAATCTTGAATAATAATTCTTCTTCTTCTCTTTTTCTCTTCTTTCTTCATACGCACTCTATGAATAATCTTGTTATCGATAATCATCATGTAAAAGTAATATCATTTTATGATTTATTTTTTAAAGTAAAATTACTTTTGTAAATTTCAATAACTTAAGTAATTAGGCTAAAAGTACATGTTGGAAGATCTTGAAGATTTTACAGCCAACCACATTTACCATGAAGGTAAAGGTGAGTTAGATTCTCTAGTGAACAAAGGAGTTGATGGAATTGAGGAGACCTTTATTGTGGAGGGAGAAAATTTAATAAACTCACTTAAAATGAAATATTTTAAATATTTGAGTGACGTTTCTCAATTAGAAGGCATTAATACCCCCAACAATTTTCACATACGGATATATCTCCCAAATCTTAATAGCTGAGCTCACTTGAGTGCCATTAATGAGGTATAGCTTCACATAGAGGGAATAGCTCTATTTAGTGGAGCCCAACAAGGCTTTATCATACTATAGATTGAATTTGGCTGGCAACAAAAATGGATATGCCTATCTACCTTCACAATACACAAGGGCAAATGGATTTTTGGGGATTCATCATAGACTCGAGGCTGAAGCTGAGTACAAAGCCCCATAGAATTTCTTGCTTGTGATTTCTTGAGTTGGAAGTAGTAAAAATGGTACTAAGAATGGAGTTTTTAATAAATAGAAGCAAATATAGAGTCAATTCAAACATAGCTTCTTAGTTCTTGGCATCTTTGTTAGATCTTGAAGGTGAGAAGGTGGACATTCTACTATTGCTACACAAAATTTTCAAGCCAAAATATTGGGGAAATGGTATGGAGGTGGTTTTATGGGCAAAGTTGGGTGTGAGGATTCCATGGGCTTCAGACCTTTCTTTGTTTATCTTCTTAGATGTTAAGGTTTTGCAACTTTTATTTCTCCTTAATATGATAGACACACCTCTTAAACATCACCACCATTGGGCCACCATCGATCAAAATTTCCTCAAACACTCTCATGCACTCGACCTAGAGTTGAATGGGGAATGGGAGATGCGATTCACTCATCTAGTATAAAATGGTGACTTATACAAGTTCCCTTTGTTAATACTTTAATTTTACAATGTAATTTTAATGTAAATTCTAATGTATTAGGGAGAACTTTTTTGAATGAATATAAAACCCATGGGGTTTTTTGTAATAAAATGACTTTTTAGGGGTAATCTACTCCCCATTTGTAAGATCTTTTTGAATCAATACTAATAGAAATCTTGTGCAACTTGTCAACCAAAAAAATTCCAATTTTAATTTTTTATTGTGTAGGAGTAGGAATAATATTAGGATACAAACTTTTAAAAAAAAATCTAATTCAAATCATATGAGAGTTTGGATTAGGGTGAATTGGATGATTTAATAAAAAAATTACATAAATCCCTTAGTCTACTCTGAAATCACCAACAAATTTGAGGAGTAATTAATCATTGGTGAATATAAGATAACACCCACCTGGGCAAAGTAGAGCCTAAAGTGTAGATAATCCTAACCACTTACGTTGATTATGTCCGTTGTCCAAATTGGTTTCATAACCTAAACATAAAGCTTGGCATCCTTTTAAGGTTTTTCATACTATAAATTTGAGAACCAATAGAAGGTTTCAAAAATTTTAAGAAAGGCAACTCACATAGATTCACAAGATGCCTATGTATTTATTAAGATGGGTGAGTTATTAATATCATGAGACCCCAATACAGCCTTCGATTCTCTTAACACAATAAAGTCTCTTCTAAAGAAGACCAAAGAAGAAGTACCCATTGAATTGCTAAACAACATTAGGGTTCTTCGTGTTGAGCGTGATGAACTAGAGTTGGCTCAATAAAGTTTTATGGAGGTATTAGGAAATGGAATTTGGGATGAATTCATAAATAAAATCCTTAGTGCCAATTCTACAGTTTTTTCTATGCGCTTTAAGGATATGAAATTCTTCCAATGACTAGAAGAAGGTGGTGTTTCACTTGAGTTATAAGTTCAATTCCCATATGCTCCAAATTATGTAGAGGAAACTAATGAAAAAACAAACATGCACAATAGTGGATTTCCAATTCAAGGTATCTCATAAGAGATACCTTTCAAACATGCACAAGAGTGGACTTCCCCTTCAAGGTATCTCTTAGGAGATACATTTCAAATAGGCACAAGAGTGGATTTCTCTTGCAAGGAAAAAGTGGAATTTCCTTTACGTAAAAGGCATTATTGGGTGATATTTTTAAGGCCCCTATAATACCTTTAATGTTTATAGTAAGAGATACCTTTTAAATGTGCAAAAGAGTCAAATTATCCTTCAAGGTATCTCATAGGAAATACATTTCAAATAGGGAAAACATTTGATTTCTCCTTCAATAAACAAATAAAATTTTCCTTTACAAGGAAAAGGGTGATAATTTGAAGGCCCTTATAATACCTTTAAGGTATCTCCCAGGAGATACCTTTCAAGCACAAGAGTGGATTTCCACTTTATCTTCCTAACTTACATTAACCATGTCGAACATTGGTTTTTTAGGGTCTTATTTTATGTCTCCTAACCAAACTCTTTTGATTAATGTTTAGCCTAAATCAACCCTAAAGCCCCTTCATGTTTATTAATATAAATGGGACCCTATGGTTAAAATATTAGCCTAAGCACATGGCATATCTATATCAACAAACTTTTGGAGGAAGATAAAGATCTAATGAGTAGAATTGAAAAACTCCTAGAGACCATGCTAATATAACCTTCACATCTCACTACCATTGGATTAATAGATGATTAAGAATTTAAGACAAGATCCACCTTATCCATCTAGGAAATGACAAATATATGCTAGTTTGTTAGCATATATGTTTTATAGGTCAGTCCAATGTAAAAGGTCATGTATATTCTAGAACTTTTCATGAAAGGATAGTTGTCTTATTTCATAAATATGTATCTTTAAAACTAATCGGTATACCACCTATGCTCTTTATAAATAGGCAGTGTTACCATTTTGAAAAATAGGCACAAGAGTGGATTTCTCCTGCAAGGAACAAGTAGAATTCCCTTTACATAAAAGGCACTACTGGGTGATATTTTGAATGACCCTATAATACCTTCAATGTATCTTATATAATATACCTTTCAAACATGAGGTATCTCCTAGGAGATACATTTTAATTAGGGACAAGAGTTAGTTTCTCCTTAAACAAACAAGTGCAATTTTCCTTTACATGAAAAGCATTATTGGGTGATATTTTGAAGGCCCTTATAATACCTTAAAGGTATCTCCCAAGAGATACCTTTCAAGCATAGGACTGGATTTCCACTTCAAGGTCTCTCATAAGAGATACCTTTAAATCACAAGAGAGGAGATACCTTTTCACAAAAGGCACTATTGGGTGATATTTCGAAGACCTGTGTAATACCTTCAAGGTATCTCCTAGGAGATACCTTTCAAACATGCACAATAGTGGATTTATAATTCAAGGTGTCTCCTAAGAGATAAATATCAAACATGCATAAGATTATATTTCCCCTCCAAAGTTTTTCTTAGGAGATACCTTTCAAATAGGCACAAGAGTGGATTTATTTTTACATAGGAGGCACTACAAGGTGATATTTTGAAGGCCCCTATAATACCTTTAATGTATATTGTAAGAGATACCTTTTAAACATGCACAAGACTTTATTTCACGTTCAAGGCATCTCATAGGAGATACATTACAAATAAGGACAAGAGTTGATTTCTCCTTCAACAAATAAGTGCAATTTTCCTTCACATGGAAAATATTATTGGGTGATAGTTTGAAGTCCCTTATAATACCTTTGAAGTATCTCATAGGAGATAATTTTCAAGCACAAGAGTGGATTTCCTCTTCAAGGTATCTCATAAGAGATACCTTTCAAGCACAAGAGAGGAGATACCTTTTCATGGAAGGTACTCCTAGGTGATATTTCAAAGGCCTATGCAATACCTTCAAGGTATCTCCTAGGAGATACCTTTCAAATATGCACAATATTAGATTTATAATTTAATGTATCTTCTAAGAGATACATTTGAAACATGCAAAAGAATGGATTTCCCCTTCAAGGCATCTCTTAGGAGATACCTTTCAAACAGGGACAAGAGTAGATTTACCTTTCATTGTTCCAAAACAAGAGAGGAGATACCTTTCAAGCACACGAGTGGATTTCATGTGCCCTTTGTTGCTGATAAAGGTAAAGCACCCTTGATTAAAGAATATACATATTCTCCATATTCTTTCAATGAAAAAAATAATTGCGGTATGGCTTGGCTTTATCATGCCACAAGGAAACAATTAGAGTGCAACAAATAGAGTTTGATGAACTCCATTCAAATTTAGAAGGTAAGGACTTGATGCTTTCTAATTTGAATCATAGGTAGGAAGAATTTGTTACTAAATTTAGTGACCAATAAATAAATCTTCAAGGAATACAAGCTGAGTAGACTATGGTCCATAATGTATTGTTTTCACAGACCCAAAAATTAAACAATTTGTAGAATTCTCTTGCTATCAAAGACAATCAAATTATTGATTTATAGAATTCTCTTGATATCAAGGACACTAATATTACTGATTTGTAAAATTCCATGCAAAGAGAAACATGAGAGATTGAGGTTCAGATAGAGAGTCCAACAAGAAATAATCTCTAACTAGCATATCATATAGAAGAAAATTCAAAATGGAAGGATGAAAATTCCAAACATAAGGAGGAATCTCAGAAGAATTTGGTATAATCCCAACTATAATTTTAGAAATCACAGGCTTCTATCCAACACATTTGTGATATTTTTGAGAAATTATTAGCATGCCAACAACCTTCATTAGTTTATGTTCTTTTCTTACATGAGCAATTTTATAAATGGCATATTCAGTTAATTTCCCTTGGTTTTTCACATATCATTTAAGATTAGCATGTATTTATGCACATTTTTATAAAGAGAACTGAATAAAGGTGGGATGCCATTTGTGAGATCTATACTTTCAATTTATTGTTGGAGAGACACAATTGTGTGCCTTTCTCTCCACTCTAAGGAACCAAATGGCATAACAACAGGCCAATAATATATTTTTGAAATTAAAAATAACTATTGGGTTATGCATGAGACCACAATTTCAAGAAGTAAAGAAACTTAGTTCTTATTTTCAACCACCGTATCATATGCAAATGAAGAACAAGTACCATGAGCTATTGAGATCTAATATTGATGCTTTTAGAGATTTTCTAAACCACCATTATGTGAATGGTTTCAATGCAAGTCTTTCTAGGTAGGAGACATTACCTATTGAGTTGAAGTGTAGGGAAGTCCTCAGCCCCATGAATATTAAATGGAGTCTAAGAATAGCCAAAGCAGTTTACCAAATAATCACTTGGAACTTAGAGGAAAGAGGTTCAAATGTCTACATTGGGATGAGGTTTAGGCTTCCTATTATTCTGTATCCTCTATCTCTATTGGTGTTGGAATTTGTTGATGCTTAATTTTACAACTAATTACCAAAGCAATGGGAAGTTTCAAAGATGTGGGACTTGATCCTTGAAATGGCCACTAGATTTTTAAGAGGTTGGCTCTTCTCTTATTATTTTAAGGTAGAATGAAAAGTAAAAATGAATAAGTATTTAAACTACTAAGTTGATATGCCGAGATTATATTCCTCTACCAAATAGCATAGTAGCTAGTACTAATAGAGTTCATTGAAATAATTTAAAGAGAATAAAGCATGATCAATAATTCCAACAAACACTTTAGACTAATCAAAGACTCATAATGGAAATATAACCTAGATCATCATCTATCTCAAAAGCATAATATTAATTTTAACAATATTTACTAGAAAATGATTCAAGAGCATATAGCATGATTAACAATTCTAGTATTTATGCAAAACTAATAAAAGCCTTATAATATAAAATGAGAATCAAGAATTAAAATCATATTATAATTGCACAAAACACCACTCTCTCTTCATAGTTTGACAAGAGAACAAAGTACATAAGTAAAATTGCACAGAATACCCAATTCAACCTCTCAAGGGAGGCATTTGTTAAGGAAAAAATGCTTCAAAAACTAGCTCCTAAACTCTCTATTCTTCTAAATGAATCTCTCTGATCACCCATTATAGTCATCACATCTACTATTTATATCCCAAAAATATCCATCATGGGTTTCAACCACTTACACAGATTCTAAGTAATTGCTTGCAAATTTTGAATCTAAAATATGCACGTTGTAGTAGCTAAACAACTTCACATCTAATTCAATCATTTTTGCCAACTGTCTCTTTCATTCTGTTCCAAATATTTCTCCCACTTGTCTTTAACATGTAGTCCCTCAAATCTTGGACATGTGGAATCTTCCATGGCTTTTAACTATTTGACTCTTCCTTCCTTTTCATTTCACAAATGCTTTAGCTTTCTTAGCTTTTTTGGTCTATGGGGCCTACTGTGTTGACACATGGTATCTTCATGCTTAAAAGAGTCCTTTTGATATTCACTTTCCCTTGGAAGAGCACCAAATTGATAAGTGGCATCATCTACTTTATTTGAGTCTTGAAGCTTTTCTCCTCATTAATAAAAGAGACTCCTTTTAGGTTTATCACTGGCCATTAGATTTGTCATTGTGATCTGCACCATCAATTTTCCGCTAACCCTTTGACTCTAAAAATAATTGATGTTTATCCACATGGCAGCTCTACACTTAATGAAGGCTCTTTGATATTTGACTCTCTTTGAAAGAGTGTCAAAGTAACAAGTGGTAATTTCCACTGTCATTAGAGTCTTAAAACCTTTTCGAGGCTTTAACAAAAATATTCATTTGACCCCATGAATTATAATGACCCAGAATGTTATATAGTTGCCTATACATACACACACACACACACACACACACACACACACACACACACACACACACACACACACACACACACACACACACACACATACATATATATATATATATATACATATATATATATATATATATATATATACATATATATACATATATATATATATATACATATATACATATATATATGTATACATATACATATATACATATATACATATATGTATATATGTATATGTATATATATATATATATGTATATATGTATATATGTATATGTATATATGTATATATATGTATATATGTATATATGTATATATGTATATATATATATATATATATATATATATATACATATATATATGTATATGTGTATATATGTATATATATATATATATATATACATATATACATATATACACATATACATATATATATATATATATATATATATATATATATATATATATATATATATATATATATATATATACATATATATATATATACACACATATACATATATATATATATATACATATATATATATATATACACACATATACATATATATATATATATACACATACATATATACATATATACATATATATATATATATATATACATATATATATATATATATATATACATATATATATATATATATACATATATATATACATATATATATATATACATACACACACACACACACACACACACACACACACACACACACAGATATATATATATGTGTGTGTGTGTGTGTGTGTGTGTGTGTGTGTGTGTGTGTGTGTGTGTGTGTGTGTGTGTGTGTGTCCCAAGTATAAAATAAAATGTAGAATTTTAATTTATATAGTTCATGGAGACTAACCAAGGACTCTATGCCTACATGGAAGAACTTATGAAAAATGCTCGAATCAAAATTTGATCAAAATTGATTCCATTGTAGCTCACTTAGAGGTTTTGTAATACGGTCCACAAATCAGCCCACTCTACCTCTAACGTATATTGTTGCTTCTACAGAGCTTGGAAAGCTCTATCTAGCTCTATCATCTCCTTGTGGGAGAATGCTTAGAGGTTCTACACCACTGAATGCAACTGAAATTCCAAATTTTCAATTGGAATTAAAATGACTATGACTATTGAAGAATCAATGAGGGACTTGAAAAATGTTTGATCATTTTATTTTGTGGCTAACATATTTTGAATCTGGTCTTCCATCAACATTGTGCTATCATTTGAGAAAGGAGAAGGGAGTCCCAGATGGACCAATTCTTCAGTGTGCCTTTTGATCTCTTTTACCCCTTCCTCTAAAAGGTTAAGTAGACTCTTGCATCTGGATCAAGGTTTTTTGTAACTTAGAATCTCACCTACTTTTCCTACTACTACCTACATGTCTATGAGTCTAACTTCCTATGGAGTTTCATCAGATGTATCATATAACTTCTAAATCAGTAACTCTAATTTAGGTACCTTGACAATAACTGAAAGTATGATATTATCCACAAAGGAGTCCACTTTTACACACAAAGTTTGAGCCTTAGATATAAATTTTAATGCAAGCTTCAAGTGGGTCATGTCTACTACAATTCTCTTCCAATAAGAGACATAAAGTTCCTTGATCATGACCATAACTCCAACTGATTGGGGTCATTGGGAAAACTCCTCTTTAAATTTTTCCACTTCTTCCTCAGAGTCCTTGAAGTTTTCCTACCAATTACCCTTTTTTTCCTCAACAACATTTAGCTTCTACTATAGCTGAGCGACTTCCACTTGTTTGTCATCCTCTTATTAAGGAGACTCTTTTCTTGTTTCAAAGAGCTAATTGAGGCTTTAGTTACATTGAGATCCTACTGTAGGGACTTCACTTTATCTTATGAAGTTCTCATGACTTCCTTAGACATCACCTCCTTAAGATCCTTATTGAGTTGGGCCATCTCCTTGTTCTTAGCCTTGATCTCTAAATAAATGTGGCTCATATTTGCTTATGCTTGTAGCAAGCTTGATTGTGCCTTTTATAGCTTGTTGGAGAATTAAGATAGTTTATGGTAACCATAGATATAGTTTCATTCATGAGCTCCAATTTGTCCTAGTGTTTGAACTGAGTCAGATCCATGGCTACCACACTCCTTGTGTAGTCTTTAGACTACATTTTTTCTAATGGATTCTTGACATTTGATACCATGTGAGAAAAAGTGATGGTATGTTATTCATGGTCATATAATGACCCTATTTTTTGTGTTACCATTTCTCTACCCTCTTTTTTTCTCTATTTCTCCCTTCTTGCCTCTCTTACACTCTTGGTCATGTCTGACTGACTGTGAAAGTCTACAGGAGAGGTCACTACACCACTAACAAAAGGAGACCCATAAGGTATATTGACTACCTACTGGGTTTGGTCTTGTGAAGAAAATGGGCTTTTCAAGACCCTATGGGAAAAGGTTGGTAAATTTAATGATTAGGAAGTGAATGGGAATGGGGAACTTGATGGCATTAGTGTTTGACTCGGCATAGCTAAGAAGGTAGAGATTATTAAGGCATGCAAAGGAGGTGGAATTAATGTTTGAGTATAAAATTGGGGAGGATTCATGTACGATGTGTTAGATGCCTCTTTTTCCTTGTCCCCTTCTTAAGACTCTACGTTTTGTTTCTTCCTCGAAGGGCTCTCTACAAAATCTTATTTTTCTATTTGGGATGTCATAAGCTGTGATGATTATAACACCTCTTGTGCGGATAATATAACCTAGGAAGAATATAATTGGGGCTTAGCTGCAAGGGTTTCAGATATAAAATGGACCACCCTTTATTTTTCCAACTCACTAATATATGGTGGCCAATTTGAATATATATGTACTATTACAGATGTCTCAACCTCTTGTGTCTCTTTTTTTATCTGCAAAAGATTACTTGTATCTGGGATAAAAGCAGGAGTACCATGAGCCTTGTCCCATAATTTCTCCAATTCCTAATTTATGGTTCCATATTCAAAATCCCTAGTAAATTCATGAATTTCCTACCCATACTTCTAATAGGAAACTATTTTATCTTGATCCCAATCATTCTTAACCAAGGCTCATCTCAAACCTTTTGTCATAACTCTTGTTGGGACATAATTCTGAAGGGGCTAACATAATGACTCCCATGGTGGAAGTGGGATATCTTGAAGCTCAACATACACGTCTGGGGTATCTTTTTTGGGGGACATTATATCCTCAAAGAATTTCTTTCTCTCATGCTTGAATGTAGTAGGGACCTTACTCTTGGCAAGCCAAGAAGTTATGAAATCATTTGAAACATATTTTCATGAATATTGAATGAGAATAAACCCATATACAACCAATTTATTTATCATAATAAACTCTGCTTGTCTCTTAACCACTGTAATACCACCCCTAGTTAATGGGACATCATGGAAGGCCTTCTTCTTCCTCCCTGATCCAAACTGAGAATCTATAGCCACTAATTTTTGGGCCACTTCTAGACCCACAACTCTGCTGGTCAAAACCTTGGGAAGCATAAAAGACTCCTCCCCAAAACCATGAAACCTAATAAAATAATGATGAGATCTAAAGAAAAAATCACAAGGGTGTCGAGCATCAGACAAGATGGTCCTAATGGAATAATTCATTCTATTTCTTATGCCCTCGGGATCCAACTCCCCTAATAGTGGTGCTACAAAACATTCAAAAAACTCATAAACATCTGATGACTCTGACAACACATGAGTCCATGTAGATATACGGATAACCTTTTGAGGGTCTACTACCTCTGGGTCCCAAAGGGTCAAACTTATATGGTGTCAAAAAAATTGGGTATTATGATATAAAATGAGGTGGAACAGATATGAGGAATACATGAAAGTGGGATGAACCCTAAACTTTTCAAGCTATTAGCATAAGGAGTAGGCAATATGCTCCATAAAATCAAACTTGTATACTTGTGTCCTAGAAATAGTCCTCATTTAGAAAAGAGCCACCAATTGCCGATCATGTACCATTTTATTTCTATCTTCTACAAAAATGAAGGCAATCCTCTAACATGCATCTTGTGACTCTTGAGTCAACATGCCCAAATGAAAAGGCAAGGGTTGAGGTCTGATACTATCTTCTAATAGACATAATTCATTGTTTAAGAAAAGCTATTTTTGGTGTACTTGAGACCAAAATTGTCTTAGTTGAGCCATATCATAGAAGTTAGCTGAAAGATCATGCTATAAACTTAGCATGTCATGTATAGCTTGCAGTTTGATCATGACTCTGATTAGTCCCTTTTGAATCATTGCATTATTAGAATCAAATTTTGGACACATAAGTCCATGAATTCTAGGTATGGGTGAACAGTTGGAACCATTTATTGGGCTAACCCTGAGGTCCAAACCCTCATACCAAAAGTTTTAGACTTGGTTTAATTTAGCATTCTTGTATGTGCTGCCTCCCATAAGGTGTTAGTCTTTTTGGTCATAATAGGGTCAAAAATCTCATCTGCATAATCAAGAATGAGGGAATATTATCTGTAAATTCCTTTCTTTACTTCCCTAGTTCTTGGGTACATAACTTTGGGCTGTGCGAGAGCTATGGTGTAAGACTTTGATGATGCTGATGTAGTGGCCATTTTCTTCTAAAACTCTTAGCTATGAAGATACTCTTTATTGTTGTTTAGCTCAAAACTTTTCTCACTCAAACACAAAAAATAGATTACAGTTATTTTCTTGGCTCTCAAGAAATTTCTTTGCTCAAAGGTGAGGAAAATGAGACTCAAAATCTCCTTAAAAACATTACCTCCATGAAACAAGAATTAATGACTCTCCTTGATGAAATAATCATGTTTCATTAAAAGGATCTTATTTCCATACTCCAAGGTGTTGATCATCAAATCTTCAATGTCCTTAACTCAAAATTTAGATCTAAGTAAGAGGTTTGAATCAGGAAATTTGAATTAAGGATTAGTCATCCCACTTATTTATGAGTGGACTTGCAAAAGGTGAAGTGTGGAGGAGAAATAATGAGCAATTCATATAGCTCATCATATAATTTTGAATTTGGTTATATATTGTATTGAATTTAATAGTTAAAGTTTGATCTAAGTAAGATATGACTGCAATTTTTTCATTATTTGTATGTAATTTATTGCTAATTCTTTACCTTATTATTGTGTCTTACTTGGATGAATAACATAGTTTTGAGTATAGAAACACATCCCATGAATGGGGTAATTTTGAGTAGAGGAACACATCCCAAGGATGGGGTAATTTGGAGTAACAAAACATCCCAATGAGGGGTTATTTTGAGAAGGCCACACACAATTTTACAACTCTTTTGGCCACAATTTTGAGGATTTGACAAGTGAGCTCCAATGATTAAACACTCAGAGGACACTCCAAATAGGCTCCAAAATTTCTCTAAATATTCTATGCATGTGCTCCGAAGACATACATAATATGCTCTCAATAAGTCTAGAAATGCTTTGAGGATATGTATAGAGTGATTGAAAGACATGTACCAGATGCTCCAAAGATATCTGGATGTGCTCTGAAGACTTAAAAAAATATGTGTAATACATGTTGTTGAGAGAAATTAGGATTATTTTACTATAAAAATTTTATTTACAAAAAAAATAAAAAAAATATTGGATGAAACTGATAGATGGAAACCAAAAAAAAGGAGCAAACATACAAATCTTGAGCCCCTTGTTGCTTCCCACCCATAAAAAATACTCCCTAAACAATACTTGCTCCTATCTAATAGGTGTAAATATTTTATAAGCAATTTTTTAATATATAATGATTCATGTGACCCCTCTACCAAAGAATATCAATGCACGAGGGAAATTTTCACCACCCTAAATAATAATTCTAGGTGTTATTTAGTCATTCATTAAATTTTATGAGGGAAAAGTTTGCCACCCTAAAAAATGACTTTTCAACCCAGTCTAAAATGGGAAAAATTCAACTCAAATGATAATCAGGGCAATAAATGACTTGAAAACTCAGTCTAAAATAGAAACAATTTCACAGTATCTAAATAGAGCCAATAGATGAATGATGTGATGAGATAGAGACAGTGGAACCATTGAAACCCTCTTGCATCACAACACTTTTTTACTATGATTATTTACTTATAGTTAATAAAAAATCTATGCTTTCCCCTCACATTCACCATTTGGGTCCCTATTGAATACAAGTAAGTGATAAACAATCCTAATCACTGCCATTTCATTATCTCGACCATTTCATAACAAAATCCTAAGTCTATTAGAATCTCACCGATTTCATAAATTAAAGCAGTAAACAATGAATAAAAGGTTCGTGTGAAGCCAAACAAATCACATGTTTCAGATATTCAAACAATACATTACATATTAGATTAAATGCCTGAAAAGAAACACCTAACAATGAAAAATGGGGTCAAAGTTTCCACCACTAATGCCACACTTGTAGAAATGGCAATGCCAAATTGGGTCAACACTTCCACCGCTAGCACCACAGTTAACCTAATAGTCAATGAATGTTTTCTAGCCTTCAAAAGGGAGAGATAAAATCTAAGAGAAAATAATGGAAAGAGAAAAATATAAACTTAACCCTAATTTTGAAACATGTAGGAAAATTATTTTAAAAAATTAATTTAATATTATTATTTAAACATTTAATAAATTATTAAATATTATTAAACATTTAAACATGATTAAATTGTGTCATAGGGATTTGACTCCTTAATTTTGAGCCCCCATAGAATACCTTTGAGATAATTATTAAATTTACCAATTCAAATACCTATGAGAGTGAGTCGCCTTTCTTGAATTAACAAACTATTAATATTTAAAGATAAATTTGACCCCAAAATGGTAATTAAAATAAATGATGCAAAATCATACCTAGTAACTCAAAACCTAGACTTGGAAAATAATTTTGTGAGGTTATCTAAATTATGGTTATGTGAGGGCATAACCAGTCTACACCATACCAATCTATAAGCATTATTAACTTTTCATTCATGACAACAAGGTGTAGTGTGATATTTAAATGTAGAGTCATGGTTAAACATTTCAGCCAACAACACATTGAGTACTTAAACTTTGAATCCCAATATTGGGTTTGAAACCAAGGGAGTTGCAATTTAGATGTAGAGATTGTGCTAATGATTTAGAAATAATAGGCTCTTGCATAATAAGTGGAGTTTTTTTCATCCACATTTTTGAAAGATGTAACATAAGTAAATTATCTAATAACTTGGATTTAAATCCTTAATTTTTGGTGCCCCCTAGGAATCATACCTTTAATATAATTTAATTCACCAATTTAAATAGCTCTGAGAGTGAGTCACCTTTCTTGAACTTAAAAACTAGTGATATTTGGGGATGAATTCAACCCCATAATGGTAATCAAAATAAGTGACACAAAATCATACCTAGTAACTCAAAGACCTCTTGGGAGAGGAATTTGTGTGCTTATCTATATAATTATAAAATAGCAATAGACTCATCATAACAAATTACACTTGATGGATCTCCTACCATGGGTTTTTGGATCACATCTAGGGGATCATCAAAATTAGAAAATGTTCAATAATCTACTAGAAGAAAAAATTAATGCCATTGTAGAAAAAGCAATTATCCATTGCAGTCACCAAGATAAAACTTGATCACTTATAATTATGCTCCTAATGTAGTGAATACGGATGCATCCTAATCAAAACCAATGGAGTTGTAATTTTGATGTAGTCTAGATTCTGTTAATGATTTAGAAATAATAGGCTCTTGCATAATAAGTGGAGTTTCATCCACAGTTTTTGAAGATGTAACATAAATAAATTGTCTAATAGGGATTTGACTCCTTAATGTTTATCCCCCTCCCCCTGCTAAATTATACCTTTGAGATAATTTTATTCACCAATTCAAATACCTGTGAGGGTGAGTCACCTTTCTTGAACTCAAAAACTAATATTAAATGAAGACAAATTTGACCCCAATGGGTAATTAAAATAACCGACACAAAATCATACCTAATAACTCAAAGACCTCTTGGTAAAGGATTTTGTGTGTTTATCTATTTAATTCTAAAATAGCAATGACTCATCATAATAAATTACACTTGATGGGTTTCCTACAATGGGTTTTTGGATCACATCTAGGGGATCATCAGAATTAGAAAATGTTTAATAATCTGTTACAAGACCAATTAATACAATGGAAATTATAGAACTATTCAAATATGGTCAAATATAAGTAAAATTATCATCATGGAACTTTGGAACTAATGGTAATGATTTAGAAATAATTATTAGGCTCTTGCATAATAAGTGGAGTTTCATCCACATTTTTTGAACTGATGTAACATTAATATTAATAATTAGGAGAAACAAGTGACACAAAATCAAACCTAGTAACTTAAATACCTCTTGGAAAAGGATTTTGTGTGCTTATCTATTTAATTATAAAATAACAACTGACTCATCGCAATTAATTCCACTTGATGGGTCTCCCACCATGGGTTTTTGGATCACATCTAGGGGATCATCAAAATTATAAAATGTTCAATAATCCACTACAAGACCAATTAGTACAATGAAATTTATAGAACTATTCAAATATGGTCAAATAGAAGTAAAACTATTGTCATAGAACTTTGGAACCAATGGTAATGATTTAGAAATAATTATTAGGCTCTTGTATAAGAAGTGGATTTTTATCCAATTTTTTTGAATTTATATAACATTAATATTAATTATTAGGAGAAATAAGTGGTGGTGGTATAATAGTACTCATTCACATTGGAATAGATGGTGTCTTTCGAACATATATGTTAGACCACTTCAAATATTTATCATATTTCGAAGCCCAAAATTCTTCTTGGTTGCTTCTATCTTTTTTAACGCCATTGTAATGAAAGAAATTTCTCAATTTTAATCACCAAGACAAAACCTTATCACCTATAATTGTGTTCTTCATGCAATGAATACAGATGCCCCTATATTGAAACCAAGGGAGTTATAATTTTGATGTAGTCTAGATTGTGCTAATGATTTAGAAGTAATAGGATCTTGCATATTAAGTGGAGTTTCATCCACATTTTTTGAAGTTGTAACATAAGCAAATTGTCTAATAGGGATTTGAATTCTTAATTTTAACCCCCCCCCACTCCGCATTATACCTTTGAGATAATTTAATTCACCAATTCAAATACCGGTGAGGGCGAGTTACCTTTCTTGAACTCACAAACTAATATTAAATAGAGACAATTTGACGCCATAATGGTAGTTAAAATAATTGGCACAAAAACATACCTAGTAACTCAAAGACCTCTTGAGAAAGGATTTTGTGTGCTTATCTAAATAATAATAATAATAATAATTATTATTATTATTATTATTATTATTATTATTATTATTATTATTATTATATCATATATATTTGTATTATATATTTCGATATAATATATATAAATATTATTTTAATATATTAAATATATCACTCACCTTCAATTTGACTTGACTACTCAAGGTGCATTTGCATTCAAAAATAGATGGGAGTCCCCAATGAATTAATTTGAAATTCAAATTTGCTTTACAAAATAGGTTCCATCTAATTTTCAAACATTTTTAAGAGGAACAAAAACCTCTGAACATATTTGACCAGATATATAATTCCTATTCCTACATATTCTTATTATTTTCTAAACATACACTATAGAGTGTTGATAGCTTAGAACAAAGTAGGTTGTAAACTATCCAAGGCATTGACCATATTTATTACTATCATTTCTATAGATCCTTATTTTCAGGTATTTAATCTTAATAGTGTTCATTTTTTTTACTCTATCTAAAATGTGCAAAAATCCTTATTTTCAGCTATTTAATCTTAATAGTGTTCAATATATTTTTTTACTCTATCTAAAATGTGTGATTTATTTGTGTTTACTTGGCCCTTTCATTCATTGTTTGTCACCTTAAATATGTTATGAAATCACTAAGATTTGGATAGTCTATCTATATTATTGCAATATTTTTTACCCTACTGGAGCATGCCCAACTATGATGTCAATGAGCCTTCTACTCAAGGATCACACACATATCTATTGTTCAGGCAAATAGGGTTTTCAAATTGTAACACTAAATGTCTATTTTTCCAACATTAATGATCTGCCTGTATATACTTCAATCAATTTTTAATAATGTGTGTTGAGCTTAGGGAGGCCCTAGGTTGGCCTAGGTAGCATTGAGCCCTGCTTTAAATCTCATTTCAAAAGGAAAAGAGGTCAAAGGAGTCAAGTGGGTGTATAAGACAAAAATTGATAGACTCCAGGTCCAGTTGTAATTCAATATGGGTAGACTCCTTGTTTGGTTTAAATTCTTTGTAAAATAGTCACATAATAATTACTTTACACCATTTTTAATCATCTTATTTTGGTGTAAAATAACTAATTGCAAGATTTAGCCAATAAATTATTTAGTTCAAATGTCCTTCCTTCTAAATGAATGAGTATGAATAATTACTCAAAATTCAACTCAATTATGCATAAAGTGGTGACCCATTACAGTCTAAAAAAAATATTAGTCCCATCCATGATAATAAAAACCATAAGATTGTATAATAGGTAGTCTCCCATAGCTTTATACCATGGCATTTACTAGAATAATTGACTATATCCCCACTTGTAATTAGGATTTGAAATTTTGGAGCTAGGTAAATGAAATAGTCCAATTGAGTAGCCAACTTACTATTGATGAATTTGTGTGTGTTCCTAGAGTAAATAAATATAGCAAACTTATGTTTCTTGAGGAAACCAACCACATTAATATTTGGAGTAGTAATACCTAAAAGTGCATGACAGGAAATAGTCATTTGAGAATACTCAGATTCATCTGTAGGGCCTTCCAAACTATTGATGTGTGTCTGTGTCAAGGGTGTGATGCAAAAATTAGAATAACATTTATTATATTATAGGGATAACATGAATATGGTAGTGACACCTTAGAGCTACACTTAGTTTTGTTGGAGAGTGTTGATAGCTCTAAATGGACCACAGGGTTCCTTAGTGTTCAAAGAACACTTCTCATTTTAGAATTTTAAGAATTCAGAGCATGAGTAGTAGGTTGTGGTAACTTGATGTCACCTATGGTGAAATAGTGGCAGAGATATCTTTTATTGTCCCATAAATTTATATTGAGTGATCGTTGGGAGTCATCTTGGTTTGTTATTCATGAGTTTTAGAGAATATATGTTAATACTTAGTGAATTATGAATCAGATTTACAATGAAATTTAAACTAAAGAGGTATATTATAAAAAAGAGCAAAGAGAAGGGTAAGGTATAAAAGAAACAAGTGATGTCTAACCTTAATCTTGAACATCATGATAAAGTATTAATTGAAACTGAGTATGCATTCAAACTAGTATACAATATAAAATAGCTTGAGCCCAAATCACACTATGTAGCAAACAAGATTCAAAGATAATATAAAGAACCATAGGTAAGAACTAAGTTTAATTTAAAGATTTACTACCATAATCAAATAGCATCAGCACATCTAAGTATAGAGAAAAATGAAATGAATCAAAACCTAAGATCATTCAACTAATCTAGCGCATGCACAAATTAGAAACCCTACAATTTATAAAATATAACTCAAAATTTAAAGACACTATTCATATTCAATATTTACGCTAACAATTGAGAGAAAATATTATCTAGTAATTAACATATCAAGCATGGGCAATCTTTACAAAATTCCTTGATTCTGTTAAATGTTTCAAGTGTACAAAAGTCTTGCTCCAAATTCTCTCCCCCTTTACAATCCATAATGCATGCCTTTTATAAAGATATAAGGAAATGCAATGGCTAGTTATAACATACAGGTGTACAAAATTTAAGGACAACCATCCTTCAAAATAGTTATAGAATACACTTTCTCTCTATACTAAACTGACCTACAACTATATGCTAATAGACTAGCATATACTTTTACATTGGAATATTCAATTTCAAAAGTTATAGAATATTATTTTAATCTACTAGTGGGGCCTTTAGTTCTTGTTGTTGGAGTATGCTTATGGATTTTTCATGTTGTTCATCCACTACTGATAGATCCACAACAAGATTCATGATGCACTCATCTTCTTGGTCTACCAAGTCTTCAAGCTCCTTGTCATTTATTCTTATGGCCTATTTAATGTTTTTGGCTTCATTTATTCTTTATCTAGCATTGAAGATTATGCTAAGGATCCTATTGTTATCTACTCCATATTGGCCTTGGCTCTTATCTTTGATCCCTTGAGCTACCAGAGTAGCCTTCTGCTTGAAATCTTCATCATTTATAATTACAAGAGTAGTAGGTTGTATAGGCTCTATAAGCATGGTTATAAGTAATTACTCAATTCTTATAATCAGCTCATTGTCATCCTCTAGGATCCTTTCTACCTTATTATGCCATTCACTTAAGCTTTGGACCTTGGAAACCATAATATCTAGGATTGTGCTTAAGAGCCCTAGACTAATGGTCTTGAAACCTAGTATCTATTTCCTCACTTGGATGTTTTGGAGCTCAGTTATTTTATCTTTAGAGGCTTGCCATTGAGTGACTAGACTCTTATCCAATGCAATCTATTGCTCTAATGCACTTTGCCTCAACATCATTTCCTTGAGTGCCTCAAACATGTCATACAATGAGTATTTTTGCATCTTAGTCATAGCCTCAGGTACTAAGAGGATAGCCTATGAATGTGGGTTTTCCTTCTCCTTTTCTAGGTTGTGAATCCTTAGTTTCATCCCTTTGATCCTTGCCTTAGCTTATTCTAATTAGGCTTCAATCAGGATCTCAACATCCTCTTCATGGATTTCAACCTCACCTAACTATTTCCAACCAATTGAGGTCAACCCTACAAAGTCTTCCACCTTCTATAAGATGAATTCTTCTTCTCCCACCATGGCCTTCTTTATAGTAACTCTCTTAAATCCAGATATCTCTTGATTGAATTTGATAGTGGTGACTGAGCTTCTAAATTTTAGAGGTTATGGGACCTCTATATTTGCACTTATTGATGCTCATGGAGCATCCATATTCTTAATTTTAAGTCCTTTGGTGACTGTGATTCTTCTTTCTTCTTGTTCCTTCACTATAGCCCTAATCCATGGTTTCATATCTTCATGTACCTCAATGTCAGCCACACTGGTCTTTGGCCATGAATGGGAAGGGGAAGGAATATTTTGTAGTTTCCCATAGATGAAATAGTTAGGATCTTCCTCTTTTAAATATTTCCCCACTTATGTTTTAGTGGCTAAAGTTCAAAAAGTCCCCAAGGTGCAAGTGCTCGAACATGCAAGGTAAAATTTAGGACATGTGGAAGGCTTTTCAAAGTTTTTAAGTATCATGCCCCTTTTGATATTACATCGCTTAATGAGTGAATATCTAAAGGTCCCTAGAGGCCCATATACCTGAGGTAAGAACATGTGGCACTCTTGCATCTCATGGAATCTTAGGAGGAATTGCATTGATGTACCAACAAAGTTGATAAGTGAGGAGGTGTGAAAATTTTTGAGGACCCAAAAAGGTTCCACAAGGTAAATATTGCTTAGGTGGATCCACATGTTGTAAAAAGGAGATGCCAGCACACTTCCCTCCACTTATAAAAGATGATTAAGTAATTAAAATGGTGGTTGGTGATTATCTATTTGGGTTTAAGGCATTAATGATGACCCTAATCTCAAAAAATACAAGGTATTATAACTAATCATTTATCTTTATTTGAGCTCACCCTTTGCATTTAGAGCTAATATTTGTGCCTTCAAGTGATTTGTGTGCCAGAGTGACGTGCATCATGGGAATAGTGATTGTAGCAAATTCTTCATAGTTTCTTCCAACTTTAATTGCATATAGTCCTTGGAGATGCTAGTAAGTGTTATTTTATTCTCGCATATTATGTATTTCAGGGAGTTGGAAGGTATTTAAAGGGTAATTAGGGAGAAGGGTTCAAATTACCATTTTAAATTATGGCACCTGTGAGTTTAAGAAAATGGCATCATCTTCAACTTCATTAAGGGGTAACATTGCTTCTCTCCTTCATGGGATTTGAGACATAGATGTTTAAGGGTTACACTTTATAGCTCTATTGGGATTTTTGCAGAAGTTAAACCATCCCCAAGTTGTCACTAACCTCAACATGAGCTACATGGTCCCTATGGTGGTATTTTCTCTGACTACCCTATATCTTGAGCTAGTGATTATTTGTACCCAAGTTTCTTAGCTAGATATTAGAACTATTATGGATGGGAACCAGTCAATTGTGTGTTAATTTACCCCTGAGGCCCTCATTACCATGCTTGAAATTCCTCCCCAACATAATAGTATTACACTTAATTTTGAAGAGTGTCGACAGTATGCTGAAGAGAAGGATAAACTAGTAGGAGACATTAAGAATTCCTTTTGGCTTTCTAGAAAGAGGCAAAAGGTATCCAGAATTTCAAGGAGTCTAAAACTAACAAAATTTAGTGAGCTACCTCAATACATGGTTGCCATGGTGGCTTCGATATATGGAGTTCCCACTATGGAAAAGTTTGAACCATGGATGTTCTTGATCCTAATTTGTGTGTTAGAAGGAAAGAAGAAATTGGATTGGGTAACCATTTTTAGCGATAACTTGCATAATCAAATGATGTTGATCTAAAGTGCACTTTCTTCAAATGATACATTTATAGGTACCTTCTACATGTCCTCTTATTTAATGTATAGGCTGGTGCATAATAAGACCTTCCAAGGGCTCACCTTGAACCCTTCAGGAATGAGGATATATGAAGTGTACCCAGAGATTACTTTAGAGGGGCTCAAAAATAATTTATGTAAATTTCACAATTGATTTTTTAATACTATGATGAGTTTCTTTTTCCCACTAAGGATCCTAAAAAAAATGATTAAGGCGACCAAGAATGCAATTAGATATGGTACCTTGAACATTCAGTATAGGACTTTCACATATATTAGGGTTAGTGTTTATGGAGGATCTCTATATAAGTGCCAAGGTATCTAGATGACAAAGTTATAGTAATGGAGTTGAGTAGGCAGATGGTGCATTTGTATGAGCTGATTATTGCTAATAAAATTAATAACCCTTACAAATTTCTAGTTGAGATAAGATACTACACTTGTCCTTCTATTGTCAAAGCTAAAGTATTGGAGCAAGAAATGGGCAGTTATAGTATTGAAAAGATGCCACCCAGGCCAAATTATGATATTAGATGATTATTAAATAGTATGATGAATGCAATCTTGCATCGACCACACTATGAAGATATGTGGTCAAATGAAACCACCGAAGAAGATGTTAAAAAAAATAACTTCATGAGGTTGATGGCATAGGAGTTCCTTGCATATAATTTTGTCCATATCCCCTAGGACATGCCACACAACAAAATCACACTAGATAGTGTGTGCAATGATATCAATGTTGAGGTTCAACCCATATCACAAGTAGATATCAATATCATGGAAAATGAATCCATTACACAAAGGGATTCTCGAACCATGAGTAGAACCTTCAGATTGAAGGAACAAGGGGAGGAATTGGGTGCCCATGATACCCCTACCTTCCAAAAGGTTAGATAAATCAAAGATTTGAAGGGTTTTCTTCCAACATACACTGGTGATCCTTCGTATCCAATGGAATCAATAAAAGGCAAAGGGAAATGCAATCTTGGTGATATTGCCTTTGCCAAGACAATCAATACAAAATCACTAATAGTTGTCCAATCCAAAGTGGGATTGTCATTTTCAAAATTGACAAGTCTAGTAGAAAATTGGAACAAGATTAAAATAGGGGAAGTGAAATTGGGCATTACTACTCCCATATCTATTGTAGCTGAGGGAGCTCCCATAATACCATCATTTCTAGTTATTTCCCTGCTTGTTTTGACTACATGAAAATTGGTAGTTGACCCTTCTCAAAAGGACTTTAAAATAAAAGGGGGGGCAAATCTTTTCACTCCATTGGATCAAATCTCAGTGATGCAATGAGAGTCATTAGCTCATATAAGATGCATGTCTTTTAAATTTTAGAATCGGGGTTATCTTTTCATAAACATAATGTAAAATTTAGGCTAAGACATTTGTGCTAAGATTTATGACAATATGCTTCATTTATAGGATCATGATCCAAGGTCTTTCTCTTAATTGGTTACTTTATTAGGAGAGACCTATTTACTTTTAGTCTTTGAATGAGAAGATTCCAATTATAATTCATTTGGGCCTTTCGTATCCTTTTGAGATCTCAATTATGCCTCACTTCATTGGATCATCCTCTAGTCATGCAACGTGGACCATTATATTGACTAAGTTATATGATGTTTAGTCTTTGTTTGAGATTCTTCTTGTTACATTCAATCAAAATCAGTGATGCGGTGAGAGCCATTTGATTAGTTGAGATGCATGTTATTTAATCTTGGACTCAAGGTTACCTCGCTCTTTCCAATCCATGTCTAGTGATCAAGTGAGATTCATTCAATCCTGCCAGATGCAAGGGATTTAAATTATGGACCAAGATGATGAACAAACATAGGCTAAGAGGTTGAGGGGTTAATAAATATGTTGAGGCCTTACTATTAAAACATAAATCAAAAGACCAATCTAACTTAAAATTGGGATCAGGGTACCAGGTTTTAAACTAAGGTGCCAAGAAATAAGGTCCTAAGAGATATCTCGAAAGAAAATTCCAAGTGTGCATCAAGTTTCTTTCCAAATAAAAAGTTGTTATGGTTATATCAAATCCCTTGTAAGGGCATTTACAATTAACATGTAAGGTACTCCAAGGCCCTTCAAGGTATCTCCTATGAGATACTTTGAAAGAAAATTCCAATCATGTCCATGTTCAACATATCTCCTAGAAGATACATTGATTACATCAGGGTTCTTACCAAATAAAAAGGTGCCACGATTATATCAAATCCTTTGCAATAAACATAGAAAGTATTTCAATTCCCTTCAAGGTATCTTCTAGGAGATACCTTGAAAGAAAATTCCAAATCATGTGCATGTTCAAAGTATCTCTTAGGAAGTATCTCGAAAGAAAATTTGAATAGTGTGCATCAGGGCTCTTACCAAATAAAAAGTTACCATGGTTACATATCAAAATTATGCCTAGTGGATAATAATCATGATGCAGGGAAAGAGGTATAGTTCCTGATTACCAATTTGAACAAAATCTAGATGGTATGAGAAAAATAGTAAGATCATGGCTCTCATAAAATGAAATAATGAAAATCAAAGCCCATGTTAGTGGGTCCCAGAGATCCATAGTTTGCATCTAATTAGATATGAAGATCCAATGGTTCCCAAAGAATAGAGCTTGATGCTGACTCAATTAGGGCCAACCATTAAATATAATTCCCTATAGATATATAAGAAAACCAATATCCTTAGATTGGTTTTCATCTATAGATAATTCGACCCAAGACACAAGACATAGAGTAGGTACATTATAGATAGATAGATAGATAGATAGATAGATAGATAGATAGATAGATAGATAGATAGATAGATAGATATTTTAATAACATCCATGAGATAAAAAATAGTCTATGGGATGGGGACCCCTAACAAAAAGTCAAAACCCAAGGAAGTGAAAAGACCATTCCCGATTAGGCCTTTGACAATTCACCATTCAAATCAAGGCATGACATGTCCATTGCAGATATAAATATCTTATCCCACGGATGAGAACTAGTGGAAGATCAATGGAACAAAGCTTGGGGATTTGAAAAGTAATCAGAGTATTCACTCTTGGATGGATTATTGGCTACCACTTTGGGTAAAATCTTATCTTCTAGTGCACTTTACTTGATCCATGGCTAATTATAGGGCTAACACTAAATATCTCCTTCATGATGATTTATTTTGATTGGACCATAAGCATGATGGTGACATCTCTAAAGCTGGAAACTATTTGGTTATCAAAAATAAAAAACTTGTCCTCCCTCTTTTTTATTTTCTCTATATAGAGGTCTCTATGCCAAAATAGATACAGTCAAAAAATCATTTGATCATATGATCTCTTGCTATCTTTCTCTTGGTTTCCTATCTTAGTGAGACCAGACACTGCCAACATAGAATTTGTAACCTATTAAATTACTATAAGGTTGTGCTTTGATTTCACTACTATGGTAATAATGTGTACTTATCTCACCTACTTACTAGTTTATTTGCTCATATATGTTGTGTTTAGTTATCTGGTTGTGTTTATTACTCTGTATCTTTTAGTGAAAATCTTGTATGTAGATATTGTGATTGGTTATTGTCTATTTTAGACCTCCCCTTTCATTTCCCTTAGTTCAAACCATTTGGTGAGCCTCCACATGGATGTTTGATAGATAGTTCTTTTTTTAACCCCATCTTTATTATTTCACTAGTGTTATTCAGGTCAAGCAGGGAGGATCGACCTATAATTTTGGTGCATCACCCTATTATCTTTCTTAGGATCCCTTACCCCCTTTATAACCCTTTTATCATGAAACACTAGGGTTAGTTTTGGTTTTAGGTGAGCATCAAAGAGAAAGTTGGCATACTCTAGAGGTTCAACCCCAAAATAAGTGACTCACAGCATGAGGTTGTTCCCATTTTATAGATGGATTGGGAGAAGCCTTAGAACCACTTCTCCCAAGGGTGCGAGTAGAATATCTAATAGTTTTTGGCACACCCAGTGGGACAAAAGACTAAAGAAATGGAATAATTATTGGTGTTGTTCTGCTACATATGACCCTTTCAATCATTCACCAAACATCAATGGTGAATCCAAGCATCTATCACCTGGTTTGAGTATTCCAATACCTAATCATCATTATCTAGTATGTATAATCAACCATAGCCATGCAAGGAGTGGATCAAACAACCATAGCCATACAAGGACTAGATCGAGCAACCATAGCCCAACTCAGTGAGCTTGGTGTGCAAGAGTACCAAGACTCTTTCTTTCTCCCTCAAGAGCCACCAAAATAATCCTTCAATTTCACTTGTTGGAAAGACACTCTCACTAGCTGAAAGTAAGGATAATTTATTCACCTTTCCAACATCTACCTTTTGGGAGAGAAGCCTATTATAAAAAAGGTGGATGATGAAATTATAGTCATACAAGAAATTGAAGAAGATAATGTAAGAGTCTATGATGAGGAGATCATAATAGGTATCCCACTTCTTTCAAAAGAGGTAGAAGTAGGTTTAGACCAACCTTCTTGACATGGCTTTGATACTATCAAGCTGGATCTTGATGAAGTTGATCCTCAGGATGAAATTTTGAGTGAGGTTGATGAACAAGACATCATAGGTGCTCAAGATATACAACTTGAAGGACCCCAGACCATCACCTTGGGTGATAAAGAGGGACTTTGAAGATTAACAAAGCTTTCCACATAAGCATGAGCTTCAGTAATAAGGCCTGGGAAACTCAATCATAAATTGGGGAGCAAAAACTATTCCTCTCCAAGGGGACTATGATCTGATTGTCCCTAAAGCATATGATGATGTAGCAATAATATGCAAGAGAAAGTTAAACTTTGATTGTTCAATAATTGTATTGACAGGAGGATGCCTTATCAATTACCTAGCTTAGTTAGAAGATGCCAAGGAGGAGCCTCCATAGGTTGTGCTCAATTTAGAGCACAAATTTGAGCTTCAATAAGAGCAGGATCAACTATCTCATCCACTCCATGAAGTCTACATGACCAAGCAATCAGATTGGGAGGGTGAGTTCATTTTTTTTCTTATTCTACAAGAGGCATACCATCACATTGCTAAAAATCTAGCACTTCTTTCTATTGGTAAGACCAAACTCTACCAAGATAGAATTTGTAACCTCTTGAAGTAATGGAAGGCTGTGATTTGATTTCACTATTATGATATAGTGTGTACTTATCTCACCTAGTTACTAGTAGTGTCTATTTTAGGCCTACCCTTTCATTTCCCTTAGCCCAGAAGATTTGGTGAGCCTCCAAATAGATGTGTAATAGATATTTGTTTTCTGAGCTCCATCTTTATTCTTTATTTTTTCATTAGTGTTCTTTGGGTCAAATAGGAAGGATCGACTTGTAATTTTGGTGCATCACCCTATTAGCTTTCTTAGGAGCACTTATCCCCTTTATAACCCTTTTCTCATGAAGAACTAGTGTTAGTTTTAGGTGAGCATTAAATATGAAGCTAGCCTACTCCAGAAGTTCATCCCCAACATAGGTGACCCACGGCTTGGGTGTGTTCCCATTTTATAGCTCCACTGGGAGAAGCCGTACAGTGACTTCTCCCAAGGGTGCAAGTTAATCTATAATAGTTATATAAAATCCATTATAAGGACCTTTTCAAGTAACATGGAATGCATTCCAAGGCCTTTCAAGGTATCTCCTAGGAGATACTTTAAAAGAAAATTCCAATTAGGTGCATGTTTAAGGTATCTCGTAGGATATACCTTGAAAGAAAATTCCAAAAAGCCCTTAGGGTACTATCCAGAAGCCTGAATCACTTTCAAAAATATCTTAGGGTACTTAACTACTTATAGGGGTGAAGCTTTAAATTAAGTTTTGGTGCCCCTTCATATCTTGGACTACTTCATCCAAGGCATCCATTAGTGCCTTTTGTGTAAAGTAAAATTGTACTCCTTCCGTGGAGTTAAAATCCACTCTTGACCCTATTTGAAATGTTCCTAGAAGACACCTTGAAGGGGGAGTCCACTCTTGTTTACACAAGTCATTTAGAACATTTGTTCACACAAAATGTCTGATGCAAAAAATCCAAACAAAAAAATCCAAAGACCCAAATTTCTTGATGCAAACATGAAATGGTCCATGTATAGGATCACCATCAACAGATATGGGGGAAATCATACCCTATAACCCAAATTCAAAGACAAAAGAGTGATAATAAAATTTAGACATCCTCCCCTATTGTTATACCTAAGATGGATGGATTTTTTATTTCTAGAAGGCCTACTTGTGAAAATGTTTTGACATATAGGGATCTAGTATTGTATGATAGGAAAATCCAAAATTGGGGTCGATAGCATGTCATGTGGGACATGCCCACAAATTATATTTTATCTTGGATCCTATTTAATATTTTTCTTTGTAATGTATTCTCATTTCATAATCTCTAGATCCAATGAATTTTTTTTATAACTTCATCGTATGCTTAATTATATCTCTTCCAACTTGGTAAATTTTAGTGGTAACACAAGACTCATAATAATCTTACCATAGTTGTGTTAATTTGAAAAGATGTATCCTCAAGCAGTGGACAATAGTAATTTTTTGGTAATATTGATTTTATACATTGAGAAAAAATTGTGGTAATATCAATTTTTGTGTTTAAGTCAAGTATTTTTTACTAGTTTAACCAATATAGAAGTGTCTTTGTGTACTGGGTATATATTTCAATTGTACTTTGATGTTTTAACTTATTTCAAATTTTTCAATAATAAATAATATCCCTAATGGATTAAAATGGCCATGTGTTTATGCCTACATCAAGACTTTTTATGTGTTAATTATTAGTGTTTGCCTTATATCAAAGGCATCAACTTATTATTTATGGGTTTTTGGTTGTATATAAGAGGAATTATCCTTTGTTCATCATTTCTAATAGATTCCATATTATTTATTAAAAAAACTTGATCACTTTGAAAAGACTAATCACGGTTCTTTAAGAGACTGACCGTTAGCCACGTAACCTTACAAACCATTTTGTGTCAATATCACTTGGAGGACTAAAAATTATAAATATCTTAATGAACTTAGTGAATCTTAATGCTCTATGTTATTACCTATAATTCAATGAGTTTTTAAATTGAGTTTTGTCAATGGTTCCTTTAAATTTCCTCATCTCTCATGTCGTGGACCATGTTTTAATATATTATGAAAGGAGTTGCACCTATTATTATTAGGATATTTTGATTAATTATTTCTCTTTTATAAGATACAAAAAATAAATTAGTGTTCATCTTTGATGTCAAATACTATATCTCAACTAAGAGTGTTTTTTATCCTACATCTGATGCAATTATCTATCTTTATGACATATAGGATGAATTATCTATAAGAACAAGGGGATGTATGCCTTGCTTTCTGAGGTTCCTTTTCCTGATATTTTTTTTCCATGGATGGTATTTTCACATGCTTTTTAAATCATGAATTCCTCATGGGGATATCAAATATTTATACTATGGTTTTAGATGTTGTTGGTTTGTTTATCAATGATTTCATTTCAAAAATTTAGTCACCCACCAATTAAGACAACCTTTGTTAAGTCACATGTTGATATTATTTCAGTAAATCATTATGTCACCCTAATACATGGAGATAGACATAGGTTGGTGTTAATCTATGAATTTTTTTTCCTCATCCATTTAGTAGCCTTATTATAGGAATCCATTTAGCCTTCAACTATGTGTCCATACCTATAACTTGATTTATATTTTTATTTATCTTGTGCCCTTAGTAGTCTCTTTACAACACCATATATTTTATATATCCATAGACAAGTTTTCATTGGAACATAAATCAATGTTAATTAAATAAAGAATTGAACATGTTTCATTTCATATTACATTTTGTTGTACTTGGATGGGTGTTTTATTTGCATTATCATATCATGAGACCTTGATTGTATATGTTGGTGATTATCACTTGTTTAATGGACATACATGATTATTCTCTTGATATTTTATTTATCTGATTATTTCCATTATTATTGAGTGAGAATTTTGTATCCTTGAAAGAATATTATCATCTTTGATATGTACACATGTTGGTTAAATTTATTTTTATTAACTTGTTATAAATAGTTACTAGCATTCCACTCACTATTGTGAATTATAATTGGTGTTAACTAATTAAATTGAAATTTTATTCTTCCTCATTATCTTAATCTACCATATTATATCTCATCAGTGTGATATGGATTGATACATAGATATAGCTATCAAGGATTGATAATACTTATGATTAGTCATGATCTAGTTGAATGTATTATGATCAACATACATGGTTAATACTAATGCCTATATGGATACCATACATGATTTTGAATTATCTTATATATGATATATATGTTTTTAGGGTACTATCTGCTTATAGGTGTGAAACTTTAAAGTAAGTTTGTGTTCCCGTTGATATCCTAGATTGCTTCATCCAAGGCATCCACTGTGCCTTTCATGTAAAGGAAAATTGTACTCCTTCTGTGAAGGAGAAATCCACTCTTGTTTTCACAAGTCATTCAAAACATTTTTTCACAAAAAATGTCTGATGCAAAAACTCCAAACAAAAAATTCTAAAGACCCAAAGTCTCGAATAGAAATTATGAAGACCAAAATACATCAAAAAAACTATTCAAAAAAAAATTGAAGACAAAAATCTAATAATAGGGCATGATCAAAATGTTTGAGCTCCTGGCTAGGGCTTGTGAATTATCTAAGGTAGCTATTGTGCACACATAAAAAACTAAACCAATAAAATCTCTAGTACACATCTATAAATATGAATCAACTTGAGCTCAACTATCTTAATCAACACATTCACCAATCATCACCAACTTGTTCCTTATTAGCTTCATTATCTTGATATACTTTATGTGGTGGTCGATAAATCTTACTGGCTTGGGTGAGGAGTCTTGCATGTTCCCCCTTGGTCAACTAAAAGTTACTCTTGAATAACTCAAATTCAGTGACCTTTTTCCTTGCAATAGATAAATATACCTCTATCTTCTCCAATGTTAAGCCCTTGAGACATAATTTAAAGTTATCCACTACTTGTTTATAAAAATGATGAAAATTGATCCGTTTGATCAATTTTCAAGTGGAGACTTTTACCTTGGATAAATTCAAATCATGAAAGATTTGGAGAAGTTAAACCTCATGACCTTGGTACTTATAGATCAAGGACCTAATTGACTACCCACTCCCAAACCAAAGGTATCCTCCTCATGGTCCAATAATTGTATGTATCCTATTAGGAGAGAATAAATAATGCGGTCACAAACATGAAGCCATCGTTTGGGTTCATCATGGACTCAAAATGAATAAGTGCATAGGAGAGAATGACCTTAAACTTGAAGTCTCAGTCCCTTTCAGTGACAACACATGTTGTCACTATGCTCCTTAAGAAAGAAGGGAGTTTTTTTAAAGAAAAGACGCACCATTGGCCCAAGTAAGTGGGCCCCATTTTTAACAATAATTTTTGAGGTTGTTAGGAGGGAGACACGCACCACCATAATGCTAATTATATATCCCTAAGATTTCATACAAGAATTTAAATTTTTCAATATCCAGGTAAACAGGATGGAGACATTTGGCATAATCACAGAGATTCACTTGCCTAGTGAACTTGAAATATTTTTTTGAGTGTTAAAATGTCTTTGGTTCATGGTTGCATACCACATGTCCTTGACTATTGAAAAATGAAGTCTTAAGCTTAATTTCATAGGTACACTTGAAGGTATTACAAGTCCCTTCAAGGTATCACATAATACTATCTTCAAACCTTCAAGGGTACCCATATGCATGTTTGAAAGGTATCTCCTAAGAGATACCTTCAAACCTTTGGGTCCACAACAGAGGTTAAAATCAAATACAAGATCCCAAAATATAAGAATCTAATCATTTTTCATAATTTTTCTCAGAACCCCCATTGCTCATTATCATTTTATATTGTAATAAAATACATAGTTGAATATTGACTTAATTAGCTAATTTTCTCTATGCAACTATTCTACTCTGATGCATGTTCAAAATTTATCTCCTAGGAGATACCTTCAATGTAGGATTAAGAAAGAATTGAAGTATGCAGTATATGATATTAAAATCTATTGTTTTATTGGATTGACACAAATCATGTCGTTAAAAAAAATGTTATACATTACATTTTAAGAATTTTTATGTTTTAACATATCTCCATGCTTATGTTCTAGTATAAATATAGATTTATCTCCTACATACAGGTGTAAATTGGACTAATTTTATAAATAACTTGATTAACAACTCTTCTCATGTCTTTTGCAAATGTCCATCTGAAAAATCATACATCAATGGCTTTCTAATGTGGAGACTATGATTCTCTCATAATCAATGGTACGGTCATTGGTGAAGGAATAATACACAAAGTGGTGGGTCAAGATGCTAAATCTCTGAAAGCCATAAATCTCACTTCCACATGCCACAATGGGGAATTACCTATTGAATATGTAAGTGTTAATGTGACTAAAGATTTTGATCTAACTCTACTACTTCCATTTCCAATAGCTTTCATAGATAATTTGGGGGATGTAGTTGATAATTTTAATATATAGAGCACAAGCATGATGAAACATGTCATAGACAAGTTTTCTATAGACATTGACATGGAACAAAGTCAAAATAATTTGTGTCCAGTTCTACATATACAGCCATTGCAACAAGAAAACCCTTAGTTGGATTCATTTGTTCAATATATCAATGATCTTACCACATTTCAAAGCCTAATATTTTTATTTTATTTTGGGAAAAGGGTACATTTGTTGCACAAATTTACAACTCTTAAAAATGATTAAAAAATGCTTTTGGTTATGTTGAATTTGCACAACCAAGGGATATTTTTGGTTGTATTCCTGTACCAATTTTAGAAATTGAATTAGGAATTTACATAAGGCATGTTATACAACATTGTGATACTTTCACTATAGTGGAAATTAAAACATATATCGTTAGATGGCCTTCTAAAAAAATAGTGGACACTGAGACTTGTAGAGCAATCAATTTACCATACATGACACCAAAGGAGAAAGAGATCAGAAACGTTTGGGATGTTTTGGATAATGAATTCACTCCTTTCCTAGCATTCCTAGTCTAAAAGCATCCAAAAAAATTAGTTTGTTCCTAAAAATACTCTACTCAAAAAAGAAATTAGCCAAACAATTCACTTAGCCAAGTGGAGTTTGATGAAAGCATTGATAGTGAGATTAAAACAATATATCCAGATAAATGTTTAACCAAAAAACATTCCAGTCAAGATTGTCATTTGACATTATAAAATATATAAAGATGAAGTTGCTTAATTCTACCACAATAGATAGGAGGCAACATTTATTGGATGACCTTTATGTTAGTTCAAGAAAAATAAAAACAAAACTAGCATTGACTTTTAGGGTATAGAGATTTGTTTGGAAGCTTGGCTTATAATATATGGATTAAAGAGAAGTAAATTTTTTGACATTCAAAATTTTCACAAAAATGTGGAATGAAATGCATTCCATGCAAGGAGATTTTGACAAAAGCCACATAAGAAGACAATGATAGCTAAAGATTTATTGGACCAATTGGTGGATGATTTTGTAGATGTTTCTCCATGACTAACATGCCAGGTAGATATAGATAGCTCATGAGAAAATGTTTGACATCTTCTAGCATATTTAACTCAAGAATTTATGATGTACCACATCAATGCACAACTAGCAGATATGGAATATGATCCAATATCCCAACCAAATTTCAATAACATGTGGAGAACTAATTTTCAAGATGTGACCATTTCCACATCTGATGACTTCGCTAGGTACAAAACATGCATCTTGTTAACTCAACATAAATGCTCTTGGTCCCTCTCTAGAGATTAAGAAGAGTATATCAATTAATAATTCATGATGCACTCAAATTAAATACTTTATGCAAGATAAATGTATTACACACATAAATAAATGTCAGAGAAATACCCTGAAGAATGCTTCAGTGTCATTCATGACAAGGTGAAACATCAAAGAAAATTTGTTCTAAGGACAGTGACAAAAAGAAAAGTAGCTACTGATAGAATACTAGAGTTTTCAATGGCAAGGATTATAACACATGGTCATGGTACAGGCAGATATGGGCATTTTTTTATCTTACGTTCTTAGAGGGTCTAACTTTACAATCACCTCATTAAACAAGTGCTTCAAGGATATGGAAACAACAGTGCTAGATACTTATGGATATTTACTATACAAAATTGGATCTTTAAAATATCCATTCTATGATGCACTTTTGTCTAAAAAATGCTACCCTAAATACAAGAAATATAGAGAAGAAGCAAAATCAATTTGTGCCTTCAAGAAACTTCCTTCTAGGTTATACCTTCAACTAGACAACTATTGTGGGGACAATAATAATAGGTACTTCCATCCATAATTATATTTTAAAAATGTCAAACCTTATATGAAACTAATGTTACATTCAAAAATTCACAAAAGCATGTCTTTTGTATAGGTATTTGTTGTAATATTTATCTATCCTTGTCTACCAAGGTGTTTTCCTTGATGTCGAGGTCATATTTATGCCTATAGGAAATACCCATGAGGACATCAATGGAACATTTTAAAACATATCTAAATGTATAAAGAATAAATATGTATGGAGTGTAGTAGAGATGATGGACACTTATAGGACGTATGAAAATACAAGAAACATCACGCCATATTTGATTTAAGAGGTAGTGGAGTTCAAAAAGTATGTTAATAGTTACCAATTAAAGGGAAGAAATGAAATAGTGTGCTTGACAAAAGTTCAATACGTCCTTCTACACATGGAGCAAGGTTAGCCCATTATGCATTGCAAAAACTCTATAAGAAATATAAATTGGTCCCCCCTGATTACATTATGGGGAACAAAAGAAAATGGTGAGCCAAATGTTCCAGAAGGTAAACCAACAAAAATATATTTCAAAGACTTAAAAAGAGAGAAATTTCTCAAGATTGCATTGTTGCTAAATACTTAGATAAAAGTAGAAAAAAGAGTCAAAAAATAAATAAATATAAGTTGAATAAGTATGTGTAGCAATGCAATGAATTGGGTTTGACTGGAAATAATAAGTGGAAGGATCTAGAATATTACTTCCAAACCATCCACAACATAATAAAAGAAGACATGTTCCCTTCTGAAGTTGAGTGCACATGAGAGTTTTAGCTTAGAACGCATCACGACATACCCCTACATAGAGATCTGCATAAAATGGTTCATGATAGCACCCTTTATTTTGGATTGGCATCTGCAGATACATATTTTGGCCTATGAAGAAAAAGAACAAGAATTGTATTTGATCCAACTTAAGATGTCTAACTCAGAGACATGTTATTTGTCAGACCTGATGATTCTACAGGAGTGGACTACACAGTATGAATTTCTAGAGCTAAAATAAATATTGAGATACTACAAAAAAATGGGGATATATAATGAAGGGTCAACATAGCTTGGTTCATCCCAACTCATGTAGGGGAAAAAGATGCAAAAGAAGCTAAAATTTATTCAATTTGCTTGGATAAGAAGTGGAAGCCAAACCCAACTGACACATCTTTACCATCCATACTCATAGATAGTGTCATCTATGCTTGGAAGCCAAATAAAAATTGGAGAGGTCATACACTTATTCTCACTAATTTTTTTAAAGGCATTGTAAGAAACTATTTGAATGCATCATCCCACTAGGCACTAACAAAAATAGTGATAAAAGGACTTGGAAATTTGAAATGGTGTTTCCTTAATTTTGGAATGAGAAATATAAATGTTCTTTTTCAAAATTTAGTTCATTTTTTGAGAATGTATAATGTTTTATTGTTTTATTTATTTCTAGTGGCACTTCACATTTTGGGTCTTGGGAAATACACCTCAGCTTTTGAGTTTTATATTTTCTACTATGACAATTCATTATTTTGATAACTATGCATCTATTTAATATCATTTGACTGTTTGAACGCCCACTTCATATTTTTGCATCTTTCAAAATGGTCTTCGATAAAAGGTCTTCATAATTTGCATAACTAAGAATGTAGTACATCTTGGATTTTGTGTTTTACAAAATACAATTTGACATTCCTATGTATGAAAAATGGTCTTTGGGGTTTATGCCTCGAAATGACCCACTTGCACGTCAAGATTTGTTCTTCTGAGTTTGCATATCGACAAATATTATTCAGATTTTTACATGGCACCCTAGATTATGTGAGATAATTTGAGATAAACTTTGATGGTTGCGAGGACATTAATCAAATGAAATTTTTATAAAAGGGGTAAAAACTTTATTAAACACAGAACACCAAGATACAATATTAGTAAAGGCCAAAGCCCAAACCAAAACAAAGACTTACAACGTGAACAGCCTCAGCCATTCACATCCCCATACCATGTCTATCCTCTCTTAGAATCCTATCCAATCCCTGTCTAACCTCCTCAGGCAACTGCTCCCACACCTCCACAACATGACTAGCCATCCCTTTTGAGGCCCACTTAGCCAAACAGTCTGCTGCCCCATTCCATTCTCTCAGAATGTGGACAAAACTCACCGATTCCATGAGAGAGAAAATCTGTAAAACCTATTGAACAACCACAAAAATCTGCCAGCTAACATCCGTTATTCTCCTTTCCACAATCATGTCGATCAAAATCTGTGAGTCAGCCTCATAAATCACCCTACGCCATCCAAGCTCATAATCCTTCCTCAGGGCATATAAAACCACCAGGCCCTCCATCCTATTGACCATCTGCTCCCCCATGTAGGCTAAGAGTAAGAAAACAACTGACCTTGAAGCATCCTGTCCAATGTCTCTAGTTCCCGCCAGACTTGGATTGCCCCTTGAAGAACCATCAGTTTTTTTTTTCAATAAATTCTCTGGGGGGGCAGCCATCTACCATCCCTCTAAATCTGCTTCTTACCCCCTTTGCCTCTTCTCACATAGGCAAAGGTAGGCATGATCTCCTACAAACCTAGCCTGTCGACCACCCCAGCATCCTCCTTGATCATGGGGAGGATTATCTAAATTTTGGCCTTAATAGTTGACTTAACCATTCTCAAAGTTTGGCCCCACACTTATTGCACCTCCAGCTTAACCTCCGCAAAAATTCTTCGATTTCTCTCTAACCACACCTGCCAGAGTAAGAAAATTGGGCCTGCATACCAAGCATCTAGCAAAAAATGCAAAATAGAGGTTGGCTTCCCCTGCTTCAACTAGAAATCCACCAATGAAGAGGCATGAACACATCTACTGCGCCAAATACCCCACCAAGCATGCCACAGTTGGCTGGTATACTGACATCTAAAAAAAAGGTGCATCGTGTTCTTCTCCTCTTTCCCACATAGAACACATTTTGAGGGGCCAACAAAACCCCTCTTCTGAATGTTCTCCCATGTTAGGCAATGGTTCCATGCCAGCGACCAGGCAAAGCAATTACTCTTCGACCATCCAAAAATTCTCTACGCCCTACGCCACCAGGGAACCTCCCCCTCCACTGTTAAATTTTCTTCAATTAACACCTGGTAACTTAAAGAGATAGTATATTTGCCTCTAGGGTTCAAGAACCAAGCCAACTCATCCTCTCCCCTAAGAGTGCTACAACTACGACTAGCCATGACCAAGAACATATCAGCGCACTCAGCATCCATATCAGTGATCGGCTAGTCCTCTCTTTCCTTCCACTTTTCCACCATCAACTGGTCCTGGACCGTATAAGCTTTGAAGTCAACAACATTGTCCCAGCTAACCTCCTTGAATCTCTAGGCTAGAACGGATAGATGCTGATATTGAGAAACTATAGGGGCATAGCCATCCCAAGAGTCGTCCCAAAATTTTGATTTCATCCCACTTTTACAGATCCAAAATAGGCCATGCTTAATTAGGGTAGCTCCTTTCTTGAGTGTATCCCAGATCATCGACCCCCTCCTGAACAAACCACACCTAGGAAGTTCCTCCTGGGTGTGCTAGGAGAATACTTATGGGTCAAAATTTTGGCCCATGTTCTACTCTATTCATTACACCACCTCCAATACAGCTTTGCCGCCATAGCCGTGCCAGCAAGTATTGACTGTTTAAGCCCCAAACCTCCAAAATTCTTTAGAGTTCAGACGACATCTCATCGAATTAGGCTTCACTTAGTCATAGACAGATTATCAGCCCACAAAAACTATCTCGCCATGGCATCAAGATCTTTCACGAAACTAACTGGTGTAACCTGTAACATACACCTATAGATAGGTAGGGCTTAAACCACAGACTGGATTAGTTGAACCCAACCAGCAAAGGACAGCCACCTATGCGTCTAATGATTAACCATGATTTTGAATTTGTTCAAAATCCCTTGCCACAACTCCTTAGCCAATCGACCCGAAGAGATGGGGATCCCTAGATACAAAACTGGAAGGCTTCTGACTTGAAACTGGAGGATGTCACCAATTCTCTGCTGAATAGCCTGAGGCATGTTGAAGAAGAAAATGGATGACTTCTCCTCATTAATCATCTATCCCGAAGCTGCTAGGTAGGCATCTAGGCATCTGCGAATATTACTGGCCTCCCTCAACGTGGCCAAGCCTATCATGGCCACATCATCAATAAACTGATGATGAGAGAGAACTGAAAGATTCCCTCCCCATCTCTAACCATGTATCACACCTTCCCTGGTATAGTCCTTCATTCGCCTCCCTAGCCCCTCTACCAGTAGAAGAAATAAATAGGGGGAGAGAGGATCACCCTGCTGCATTCCCTAAGTCGCCCCGAAGAGGCTCGAATGCTCACCATTGACCAAAACTGAGAATGAGGTAGAAGTAATACAACTCATAACCCAACTAATCCACCCTTCCTCAAAGCCAAAAGCCTCCAGACTCCTCTGAAGAAAAGACCAATGAACCCTATCATATGCTTTGGACATATCTAACTTAATAAACATAGCCTTCTCCCTTGACTTGGTCATGGAGTGGATGGCTTCCGTAGCCACAACAATCCCGTCCAAAATCTGTCGATACTCCACAAAGCCACTTTGCTCCTCCGAGATCAGCCCCTTCCAACATCCCTTTTAACCTTTCTGCAATTAGTTTTGAAATAATTTTGTAAATCACATTACAGAGGGAGATAGCGCAGAATTTACTGAAGCAGTCAGCCCCTTCTTCCTTGGGGATAACTACAAGGAAAGTAGAGTTCAAGGCTAATGACATTTGTTTGTTCTCCTGGGATTTTTGAACTACATCCAATAAGTCATTTTTAATTATCTCCCAAAACTCTTGATAGAATTCAATTGGGAATCCATCCAGTCCAGGAGCTTTCCCTTTCTTCATCATAAAAACCATTTTCTTCAGTTCTTCCAATGTTATAGGTTTCATCAACTGCATCTTCATATCTGGAGTAACAATAGAAGGAATGCTAGATAATATCAATTCCTCCACCACCTCATCCCTTTACCCATTATCATGGAAGAGGGAGCTTAAATACTGCTCTGCCTCCTTACAAATGTTCCCAATGGAATAAATCCTCTCTCCCCTTTTTATCCTCAGAGAAGTGATGACATTACCATGCTGCTTCACTTTGACTGAATTGAAGAAGAAGGCCGTATTCCTGTCCCCCTCATGCAGCCAATCAATCCTCGCCTTCTGTTTATAGAAAATTTCTTCTCTCAGCTCCCATTCCTCCAGCGCTTGGGCAGCCTTCTCCTCTTCCTTTAGCAGAACCTCAGACAGCCCCTCTTCTCTGATCATTCTAGTAATATCATTCAACACCTGCTGTGCCTCCTCCTGAAATAAGTTTCCAAAAGTCTATTTATTCCATCTCTGGAGCTGGTATTTCACATACTGAAGGAGTTTGGCAAATACATACATTACCGTACCATTCGCTGGACGCCCCTCCTTCCACCATTTAGCAGCGTAATTAAACAAATCTTGATATCTCAACCACATAAGCTGAAATTTGAAATGAGGTTTCTAATGCCGACGTGCCAAGGAGATGGTTAACTAAACTGGCCAAGGATCTGACCCATGCTAGTCTAAGATCTCAAAATTTAGAGTCCATCAGCTGCCCACCCAATAGCAGGAGGTTAGGAATCTATCAATGCGCTCTACAATACAGTCCTCACCCAAATGCCTATTATTCCAAGTGTATCTTCCATTGCTTCGCTTAATGTCCACCAAGTTGAATTCCACAATCTTATCCCTGAGCAGAAGAGAGGATGGCTCCACTCTAGTGTTACCTCCCCTTTTTTTTGAAAGATCTAATATCACATTAAAATCACCTGCTATGATCCAAGGATGGTAGGGATACTCATTCCAAATCACCTGCAAGTTGTTCCACACCATTTGCTTACCCTGCAAGTCATTTGGGGCATATATGTTTGATAGAAGAACATACTCTCTTGAATTCATGCATAAAGCTACCATAGATATCACACATCTGAAGACAATCCAAGCTATCGAGTGTACTCTATGAGGATTCCATAAACATGATAATCCTTCCGACATCCCATGAGCTCCAATACACTGGCATAAACCCTACTTCCATAGCTTAGGTGCTATACCCATCATGAAATCCATAGAAACTTTAGTCTCCTGCAGAAAGAGAATATCTAGACGATTACTTTTGACTAATTCCTGAATAGCCTTCAGTCTGGGGCCACTATTAAAGCCCCTCACATTCCATGAGATTGTAATCATTTCATGAGGTTTGAGAAGTGCTCATCCAGGGTCTTGACTGACCCAGATTCCACTAGATTCTCCCCGATCATCTTTATCACCTCCAAATCCTTTCTCCTGCTTGCCTTTACTCCTTTATCCACTGCTCCATTCCATCCCTCCTTCTAGAGAATTCCCAAACAATGGGTCACCTTCCCTTTCTTCTCCCCTCCTGTCTTCAGCTGTTGTGTAGATAACCTCTCAACCTCTATGAGTTGGCTCGTCTCTTTTGTCGCTTCAATCAAAAACTGCCCTTCTCCTTGCTCCTCCAGAATCATAGGCAACGGGGTTTCCTCTACTTGTTTTACTACAGAAGAGGAGGTCGTACCATCCATTACAACATCTCCACCTAATTGATCGTCATTAAGAAGACCAGGGTGAATCTCTTGTGGACCCAGTTCCTCCAAAATCTCAAATCTGTTAAAAATTTCTTCCTCCTGTCGTTCCTTAAAGGACCGCTTAAGCCCTCTATTTTTACTCTAGGATTTAACCTGCACAAAACCCTCCACATCTTTATCACCCCCTGACTCACCTTTCTTCCTTCTATCTTTAGATGCAACAAACTTCTCTTACGATGAGGATGAATTTTGCTACCCTCCCAATTTCACCTTTGGGCATCTTCTAGCCAGATTTCTGTACTCATGACACAGATGGCATCTAAAGGGCAAAGTTTCATAGTCTAACTGCTAAACCCAGGAATAAGATCTTGCACTAATTTCTATCGCATCTGGTATAGGCCTGCTCAAGTCAATTTCAACACAAATATGAGCAAGGACATAATTCTCTTACCTGAGGTCTATGAAGATGACCCCACCGGTTTCCCAAGTATCATAGCAATCATTTGCAAAACATCCTCCCTGCAACATTTAATCGGTATTCAAGGGAGCCGAACCCAAACCGGGACCCGGTTAGGTAGCTCCTCAGAGGGATTGAATCCCACTTGCCATGGCTTCACAAAGAGACCTGCCTAGTTATAGAAATACAGCCCCCCCTCAAAGACCCAGTTTCTATCAGCTAGACAATTAAAAGTGACCATAAAGAAGCTATTGGCTAGCAACACTACTTCCATCTCCCCTTCCGGCTCCCAAACTCTTCTAGCTTGATTTTCCAGGAAAGGTAGAGAAACTTTGAGCCCCAAAAATTTGCAGTATAAAGAGTGTTTGGAATAGTATTCCACATCTTCTGCAATCATGTCAAAAGGGATAACAAGCTTGGGTCTCTCCTCACACCGCTCTAGACTCCCATTAATTTTTGTAATTTTTGAGCCTCCCATAGTGTCACTGACCTGCAATCCAACATGCTGACTTGCCTCAGACCAACCTTTCAAGCTGGCTTCCTAACTCTAGGAATCACTGCCTACCACTTCCTTAAAGCTCCTTTCCCCCCTGAGTTTGTTTTGCTCCCCCAGCGCCATCCCTTCATTTCTGCTTTAACAACTAGCTGCTCTACGCACTCAGCCAATACCTCTTCTCCCCCCTCGCTCCTTCTACCAACCAGCGCAACCTCTGAGCAACCACTACCTAACAGCTAGGGCACGGTTGCCCTAGCTAGACGCCGAGACGTAGAGCTCGACCCAGCCCATCATCGCCTTTTTTTTGCCTATCTCCTTAATCAAATGAAATTAAACATATAGTTCATAATCCAATAAACCAATGACACGTGACATCCCAATCATCCCAGAAGTTCTAAATTACATATTAGTTGAACATGTGATTGTTGCATGAACTATTTTTCCTTAAAAAATATAATGCCAAGTCTTATAATATCTATAACTTCATGGTCTATGAACTAGTTTGAATGACCATATAATTTAGACTTATTGCAAATATATAATATAGATGTGATTTATTTGTTATAACTCCAAGTTATTCTTGATGAAGTCTAATTTATTTATGATAGTTTTCAAATACTAATAAATAAATTATTTATGATCATTTTAAATAATTTAGACATATCACAAACATATTAGATAGATATGAGTTATTTGTAATAAGTCCAACTTAATCTCGATACAGTCCAATTTAATCTGGATATAATCCAATTTATTTATGATAGTTTTTGAAAATTTGGACTGTTGATAAGTCCAAATTATACAAAATAGTCCTTTTTTCATGAAATGGAGTTTCATAGGGTAGTCTCATGGGCCCATTTGAAGAATTTTTTTTTTGTTTACCTCTAGGGAGATTCTATAATCTATCCAAAATGTTCTAAGGGAGCATTATCCTTATCACAATCCTAAAAATAAGGTAAATTTAGAAGTGTCTTCCATGTTTGTGAGTAATCTCCTATCACTGATGACTAACAAACATCTTATTGGGGGATTTTATGATTCTCTTATGTATAGGATGTGCATGTTAGAAGAAATTGTAGTTGTGAACCATGGGCCCTTTATCAAATTGTCTTCTTATGGTTCTGATGGTCTGGGGATGGTCCCTATGTTAGTTTATAGGTCTTTGAAAACTAAATTTGTGTCCCATTTAAGGTATGTGGATAATTTTCAAGAAGAATTTTGTTTCCCTTCTTCTTAGTTAGGTTGCTTCCTCCCTCCTCCAATGGCATCAACCAAAATCCCTATGCCAATGTTGGAAGTTTAGAAGATTGAGCATCATTCAAGGGAATACATTAAAGCTGTTAAATATTTGGCAAAACCAGTCTTCCATAAGTGTGGGTTTGTGCTTCCTTGGCTTCTTCAAGCACCTCTATGGGCAATGATGACTAGAATTCAAGGCCATCTAAGCAGTATTCACTTTTCACCAATTATAAGTGGTGTGATAATGAGGCAATAGGTGGAAACAGGGTTTCTTAGTGGGGAGTGTGGTGGTTCTTTGGCACTGGTTAGTAGAGGTTTGGAGGTCCCAATGGAAACTAAAAAAGGTGTGGGTGGAGCTCTACCAGACATTATAGTCATCTTGGATTAGGTGGGAAACCTTTCTTTTTATATTTTGGTCCTCTCTTGTTGTTTGGTTCTTGGTTCAGTAAGCTCAGAAGGGTGTTGTTGTTATGTCTTTTGGTTTAGTTATTTTGGCTCACCTGTATATCTGGCTTAGCTTGTTTTTTTGTGGCTTTGGTATTGTCCATTGTACTGATATGACATGCTACATTTGTAATACTTTTTTGAATATTATAAATAGGTAGGGGATCCATAAACCCTGGTATCTATCTTAAAAAAATTGAAGGAACCATTAATAAACACAATAGTCTATCCCATTGCAAGTAAATACAAATATCTCCTATTTTGGAAATTATCAACAAGAATATAAGACTTTATCAACACATCTTTAAGATGCTTTAGAGGTTTTCTAGTTTCAGTTTACTTCCTTCACTCGATAATCATGCACAGTTTTAGTAGATTCAAGTAATAACCAAACATTAATAAACCCAATAGTCTATCCCATTGCAAGTAAATACAAATATATCCTATTCCAAAAACTATTAACAAGAACATAAGACATTCTCAACATGTCTTTAAGCCACTTTAGAGGCTTCTTGGTTTCACTTTACTTCTTTAGCTTGGTAATCATGCAATGTTCTAGTAGATTCCCAATAACAAAAAATGGGACCACTATTTGAGACTTTTAATTTTGAGGTTTCACATTTTTTACACAATGTTACCTTGTTATATTAAAATTGACATTTACTTAATAGAAAATCTTTTTAACTTAAATATGTGAGTTGAGAAGGTATTGAACTTTGTCAAAACCACACCACAAATTTTATGTTAAAAATTTATTTGCAAATCATTTTTTAAATATAACCAAAAATTATTATATATATATCCAATTATTAATAAAAATAAAATTATTAATTAAATATATTTATATTTATTGTTTTTATTATAATATAAAAATATGTCGCAAAAAAATAAAAAAATAAAAAACTAACATAACATTAATTTTAAAAAATCGGGAACGATTAATAAACGCAATAATCTATCCCATTTCATATACTATCAACAAGAACACATTTCTCAAAGCTGCTTCAGAGGCTTCCTGGTTTCGGAGTTTGCTTATTTAACTCGGCAATCGTGTGCTGTTCCAAATAATCTTCAGGTGGTGAACAAACACGACACATTCCAATATATTTGAAAACCACCCATTTCAAATTCATGATACTAGCTGTCAAATTAATTCAAATAAATTATTTTGACAATAAGTGTTATAATGAAATAGAGAGACAAGACCTACCGGTACAATTCCATTTAGCACAAATGAGTCATGCAGAAATTTCAGAATGTGGCCGTTTCTATAAGGAAATTTTGACAAAGTCTATGCCAATGGCTAGCTAACAGCTGGCCAACAACATTTAAAGAATTCTTGAAGATCGCCCATGACTCTTCTTGCTATATATCTTTGCAAGATTTATGGGGGAAATGAAAATGAAGAAAACAATTGATTCCGAGGTAAAAAAACACTTTACTAAAGACTTTTTACAGGCATAAAAAATCGCCACCAACAAGAAAGAGAGCTGCATATATATGAATGAGTTTCTAGGGTGTAATCGATGATGGGGTCGGAGCTTCTGAAGGAGCTTATTGCTGTGGAGGAGTTTGTCCATTAGAGTCTTTTGCTTTATCATCAGAGGATTATCTGTTCCCATCATCTGTTTCAAATTACCTCACATCGTCTATCATCTTAACAGTGTCTTGCATTGTGGGTCTCTGATAAGGGACTGCAACAACACAGGCCACGGATATTTGCAGTAATTGGACAATTTCTTCTTCTATGTTCTGATACCTCATTAGCTCAACATCAAACACTTCTGTTGTCCACTCTTCCCTAACCCCGGCGCAGACTATACCTTCATCATTGACTGATGTTTGATTTGGAGTCTTGCCTGTTGCAAGATCTAGGAGCAGCACACCAAAGCTATAAACATCATATTTCTGAGTGACCTTGCGGATTTCTGTAGAATTTTTAAATAAAATTAAATCATAGCCAAATATATGCAATATTCATAATATAGAAGAGATAAGAGTTGCAAAAATAAAAAATACTTTTTCAAAAAATTGGAATCATTCTTCTTCTTCTTCTTGAAAATAAAGATCAATTACAATGTATTAATAGAATTGCATGTGAACATGCTTTTCTAATTATTGAATAAAATATTTTAAATTTATCTAAATAATAATATGCATGCAATAGCAACTAAAACTAACTCTAGCCTTTCTAAGGCTTTATTTTGTCTAAAAAATATATTAACTAAAAATTAACTAACTGTCTAAATTTAGCTCCACAAAAAATTGTTCATGCAAACTAAATTTACACTAATAGTCTAAAAATAGAACTAAGTGAACTGCACTTCAGCATCACTTTTCAACATACTCCCCCTTGATGCTGAGTGGGCTCACAATTTGATCTCTGAGTGTCAAAAATTGATCTGTTGGAATTGCTTTCGTGAAGATATCTACCAATTGTTCTTTAGTGTTGATGTATTTCAATTCTACTACCTTCATCTGCACTAAATCTCAGATAAAATGATGCTTTAAATCAAAATGTTTTGTCCTGCTGTGATGGACTGGATTCTTGGCCAATTTAATAACACTAATATTATCACATAAAATAAATGTGGGCTGAACTTGAATCTCTCCAATTTCTTCAAAAAGTTTCTAATCCATAATGCTTGTGTACCTGCTGAAGTGACTGCAGCATACTCTGCTTCTGTAGAAGAAATGACAACTATACTTTGCTTCTTTGAACTCCAAGTAATCAAACCAAAATCAAAAGAAAAACAATTCCCAGATGTTGACTTTCGGTCATCCAAACTACCTCCCCAATCAAAATCACTAAAGCCAACAAGGTTGAACCTTTTATAAGTGTAGTAATGAATACCAAAATCTAGAGTGCCTTTCAAATACCTTAAAATTCTCTTAGCTGCCTTCATATGTATTTCTGATGGCTCTGCCATGTACCTTGAAACAAGTGAAACTGAATAAGCAATATCAGGTCTTGTATGAGTTAGAAACATTAATCTTCCAACAACACTTCTATAGGCTATCTCATCAACTCTTTCAGTGCCATCTTCTCTACACAACACAACTCCATGAGCAACTGGAGTGGAGACTAGTTTACAATCAACCACATCAAGTTTCTTCAACATATCTTTAGCATACTTTGTTTGAAAAATGAAAATTTTATTCTCCCTTTGATAAACTTCCATCCCTAAAAAATATTTCATAAGTCCTAAATCTTTCATCTCAAATTCATTCATCATGAAAACTTTAAATTCATCCTTCATCATATAACTGCTACCCATATACAACAAGTCATCAACATACAAACTTACAATCAAAATATCATTACCTTCTTATTTGTAGTAAATGGTAGGTTCACTCTTACTTATTTGAAAGCCATTCTCTTGAAAATATCCATCAATCCTAGCATACCATGCTCTTGGTTCTTGTTTGAGGCCATACAAAGCCTTCTTTAACTTGTACACATGATTTTCTTTTCCTTGCACTTCAAAACCTTGTGGTTGTTCCACATATACGTCTTCTTCTAAGTACCCATTCAAGAAGGCACTTTTCACATCGATATGATGGATGCTCCAATTCATTCGAGCTGCTAATGAAATTAGCATTCTAATGGTCTCTTGTCTTGTTACTGGTGCAAATGTCTCTTCATAATCAATGCCATATTTTTGTGTGAAGCCTTTAGCAACTAATCTCACTTTATACCTTTCAACACTTCCATCACTACTACACTTAGTCTTGTAGACCCATTTGGTGCCAATCTTCTTCTTGTCATGCGGAAGCTTTGTAAGCTCCCAAGTGTCATTCATGTGAATAGAATTCATCTCTTATTGCATTGCTTGCATCCAAACCTCATTAGTATATGCATCTTGAAAATATGATGGTTCAAAATCAGCGTTGGTAAGTAAAGCAAAATTCAGTGTCTCACCTCTTGGATTTTCTTCATGTGCTTGATTTGAACTCCTTTGATAAATGTCACTCAATCTTCATACCTTCCTTGTAGAACTAGGACTTGAATTTGGACTTACACTTGGAATTGAACAACTAGATGAGGGGTTACTTGGTGGATTTGTAACACTTGAAACAGAAATATTAGTGGGCTGCACATGATCAATATCATCCATAATAATTTCATTTAAAATAGATTTTGACTTCTCCATATGGCCTTTTTGATGACCATAAACTCCCCCTTAATCAAAAATCACATCTCTTGACACAATAAGCTTATTAGTGAGAGGATTATATAACATGTAAGCCTTACTTTCCTCACTATATCCAACAAAAATACATGACTCACTTTTGGGATCTAACTTTTACTTCTTTTGATCAAGAACATGAACATAGGCTAAGCAACCGAAAACTTTGAAATAATTAACATTTGACTTTTTCTCATACCAGGCTTCATATGGAGTCATCCTGTCAAGTGCATTAGTGGGACTCCGCTTGAGAATATATACTGCTGTAGCAACTACATATCCCCAAAAATAATTAATTAATCCCTTTGTTTGTAGCATGCTTCGTGCCATCTCCACCACTATACGATTCTTCCTTTCAGCTACACCATTTTGTTGAGGTGTGTATGTAGTGGTGAGTTGTCTTCTAATGACATGCATATCACAATAACCTTGAAAGGCTTTTGAACAAAATTCTCCTCCAGGATTAGTCCTTAAGCATTTGATTTTGCACCATTTGTCATTTTCTACAAGGGCTCTAAACCTCTTGAATGTCTCAAGAGCTTCACCTTTGGTCTTCAAAAAATAAACCTAACACTACTGTGAGTAATCATCAATAAAATTAATGAAATATGATGACTTACCCAAACTCTTTTTCTGCATAGGACCACAAATGTTTGAATGAACTAACTGGAGTGGATAATGAGCCCTCCATGCATTGCCTTTTGGAAATTTCTCTCTTGAATGTTTTCCTTTAGCACATCCTTCACAAACTTCCTTGTCCTCTTCAATCTTAGGTAAATCAAAAACTAATGCTTTTGATATTAGAATCTTCAAACCATGAAAATTTAAATGCCCATACCTGAGATGCAATAACTAACTTGTATCCTCATATGCCATATTGACAAGGTTCTTGTTATGTTCACCAAACTTCAATGAAAACATCTTATTTTTTGTCATAGGCACAACTATTACCACCCTATTTCCTTGATTCTTATCATAAATTATACATTGTTGATTTTCAAATACAACTTTATAATTCTTCTCACATAATTGTTCAACACTCAACAAATTATGCTTTAAAGTTGGAATGTAATAAATGTCTTTAGCACTCTTCATACCTTGTTTTGTATGGACTTCCATAGCTCCTTTTGCAGCAAACTCCAATGATTTGTCATCACCAAGCTTGATCTTGGATTTAAAACTTTCATCCATTATAGAAAAAAGATTTTCATTTCCTGACATGTGGTTAGAACATCCCGAATCTAAATACCAAACATCTTTAGAAATATTTTCAGCATTGTCATAAGATAAAAATAAATTATCTAGAGGATTCTCATCACCTTCTTGAGCATAATGAATGCTTTTACCATTATTACCTTCTTTTAATCTACACTCATAATTAAAGTGGCCATACCTGTTACAATGATAACACTGGATATTTTTTTTTATCAAATCGGCCTCTACCTCTTCCTTTGAAACCACCTCTTCCTCAGAAACCACCTCTGCCTCTATTTCCTCTTGAGTAATTCTAATTTTGACCTCTACCTTGGCCTTGATCACTTTTGATGCTACTATTGGCATCTTCATTCTTTGTGATTTGTAATTTGGAGGAAAAAGCTTTCTCATCACTTTTTCCAAATGAATCTCTCAATCTTTCTTCATGAGACATCAAAGATCCAACTAGATGATCAAATTGAAGGGTAGACAAATTCTTGCTTTCTTCTACGATTATGGCAACATGGTTCTACCTTGGTGTGAGAGTCCTCAACACCTTTTTTATCACAACCTCATTGTTCAAAATTTCACCAAGTGTAGCCATCTTATTGACCACATCTTTTACTCTGACACAATAGGTACTCACACTTTTAGCTTCTTGCATCTTTAAATTCTCAAATTCTCTCTTCAATGTCTATAACTTGACAAATTTCACTTGATCACTACCTTGGTAAGCTTCTTTTAAAGTCTTCCAAGCATCCTCTATTGTCTTTGCTCTTGAAATTCACAGAAATAGGCTCTTATCTAGAGCTATTTGAATATGAAATAAGACTTGAGCATTCTTCTTCGTATCCTCTTTCTTGGCTATTTTATCATTTGTTGTGAGGGCATTCTAATTAGCTGGCTCTGCATACCCTGATTCAATAATCTCCCATAAATCTTTTCCTATCAAAAAAGTCATCATTTTGATACACCAATAATCATACTCATTTTCATCAAATTCTGGAATGGGTAAGGAGTTAGAATTTGACATGATAAATTTTTTGGCAAAATTCCAACTTCTAAATCTTTAACCCAAAATAAAAATACTTGCTTTGATACCAAATGTAGATTTTTTAAATAAAATTAAATCATAGCCAAATATATGCAATATTCATAATACATAAGAGATAAGAGTTGCAAAAATAAAAAATACTTCTTCTTCAAAAAATTGGAATCATTCTGCTCCTTCTTCTTGAAAATAAAGATCAATTACAATGTATTAATAGAATTGCATGTGAACATGTTTTTCTAATTATTGAATATTATATTTTAAATTTATCTAAATAATAATTTGCATGTAATAGCAACTAAAACTAACTCTAGCCTTTCTAAGGCTTTATTTTTTCTAAAAATAAATATTAACTAAAAATTAACTAACTGTCTAATTTAGCTCCACAAAAAACTGTTCATGTAAACTAAATTTACAATAATAGTCTAAAAATAGAACTGAGTGAACTGCACTTCAGCATCACTTTTCAACAGTTTCTACCACCTCTAGAGCCCTATAACTAGCAATGTGATTTGCAGCAACAACCAAGTTAAATATAAAAGCATTTCAAAACTTACAATGATGACGACAGACAAGATTAAATTCGAAGCACCAAATGCTAGTCAACATAGTTCGTGGATCAAACACAAGCAATACATAGCACCCAAAACATGTATCACAAAAATCACCAAATATAAAGCAAGTTAATTTTTTAAATCCTACGTATGAAACCTAGCAAATCAAAAGCATCATATCCTAGACCTAAACATCTAGAAACAATAAGCAGGCCCATGCCAATTGGCAATGGGGGATTTTGTACAACAAGGACAAAATAGATTTTTTATTTAATTCCTATGGACAAAAGGAGAGTTGTGATTTATACTTCTAAAAGAACAAGGGCTTGAATTGTTTTGCAAAATGAAAATGAGTATTCACCCAAAGATATGAATTGAAGTAGGCTAGAATCAAGCCCTCTTTGAGTATGTTCGGAATCCAAGATGTATCTAGAGGTAGATTTCTTTCAAAAATCAATGTTATCACCATTGATCCAAAGGAAATAAGGAAATGGATGGTAGGATCAATTATCATACCTGAACAGTGAGATAATTTTGAATAATATGAAATAGTGAGTTAGGAGATAAAGGCAAACATAGTAGATCATAAGCCTTATCACATTGATTAAATTACTTATTTTTTCTACATCTGTTGTTGGTTTAGTTTTATTATTCATAATAATTTTATGTAAACATTTTCTCTTAAAAAATATTTATACTTTGATTTTTTACTCATAATAATTATATGGTGTGAGAAGTAAAACCAAATTACAATTCATCGTGTAGTGGAAAAAGATATTTTCAAAAATGAAAGTGAAAGAAAGAACACAAGGCACATTGTAACCCCCTAAACTATCAACAATAACATCCAAAGATTATAGAGATTTGACACTTTATATTTTAATGCATATACAAGTGGTACTTTTTAGTACATATAAAATTTTGACAAGCTCTAAAAGTACCATATACCAATTGAATAAGAATATTAAAATATCACCAAAGCAAAGAACTCAAAAACATATCCATTTTCAAAACAAATGGCACATCAAAATGAGCTACTTAAAACAAATCGCATGTGGGGTAAACAAAATAATTAATTAGACAAATGTTTATTATCCTAAGGTTTTATTTACATTTAAAATTTTGAGTGAGTACTATAATCATAGTAGAAGTCAATATTAAATAAAATTAAACCACAATCCTTAGAAATTTAATGCTTATTGACATGCCTATACTTATTGTTATACTTCACTATTTTAACAACATATCAATTAGAGCAAGGTTTCCCTTCTGGTGAATGAGTAATGAAACACTATTGCAAAAATGCATATAAAGAATATATAAAATAAATTTTATTTATATAAATTTGGTTAGGGTATTGGGTTTCATTGGTTTCAAATAGTTCCAAAACCTCATTCTAAAATTTATTTTGTGTAATTTTTCTTGAGATATTGTGTTAAATAATTTGGGTTCCTTGTGTTGTATGTGCTTACAAATTTACAAGCATGTCTATAAGAGTATTTAAAGATTTGTATAATTTCCTACTTTAAATTAAGATAGAATCATTTTCGCTGTATTTGTAATTTAGATATATATACATATTATTTGTAGCACCCTCTCGTGCTACTTCAAAACCAATAATAGTATTTTTATCAAACGTATTTAATGTTCACACATGACTTCTAAGCTCAAATTACCATCATATGTATGAACATTCTTGGCATAAAAAAATATTATGGTTACATCCATAAATATTCCTATCTTATTAATAGACATAAACTATCAAATAGTCTTAGCTTAGTTCTTCAAGAGTATGTCCATTTACAATACTTAGATATATGAGTTATGAGTCCAGAAGAAAACCTATGGAATAAATATAAACTTGTTCTAAATGAGTACTAAGTATAAAATCCTTGTTGGTATTGTGGGTCACATAAATTTATATTTTATTATAAAATTATATTACTATAGTTCCCATTTAAATATATATTTATATAATTTCTCATTAATCACTAGGCCTCTATATATTTTCACATAATAAATATATGTAGTGGGATTTTCAAATTCACATTTATTGGGGATATATAGCAAGATTTATGCTATGCAATGTTGTTAATTTCTAAGTCTTCATTATCTTTCACCATTATCATGTCTAAACAGAGTGAAATACATGCCAGTTTATGATTTTTTCGTAGCCATGGGGTCATAAAATGCCTTAATCTTTTGAATGCCTTATTTTTTTGTTCCTTGGATCTACTAAGTTATTATATTCTCTTTATATCTCTTCAAGTTCACACCTTTTACTTTATGTTCAAGTCTTTTTTACGGAGTTCATGAGTTTGTTAGACTTTTGATTTTTTTGTATATTCCTTTTGCATCCACAATTTTTTATACACAATGAATAAATATGCCACACTCATATTAAAATAAACATTAATAAAGTACACACATTAATTTAATAAAACATGTAATATCATTTGGGATTACGTCATGATCATAATATTTTCACAAGGTGTTTATTTTATTTTTAAGGTTGCTTTAGTGAACACCATAGATTCGTTAAAAATTTAAATCCACTTTATTTCTACATGAGTCTATACTTTTCCAAATCTCACACTTAATTTATATGAATGTGGTAGCAACAAGCTTAAGGTTTTACAAGGACTATTTTATGGACAATTATTGTGATCTTACCAAGAGTATCATAGATAAAAATGGAGTCTCTACTTCTAAAATAAGTGGGAATGTGTTGCTTGCAACAATTTCTACATGTGACTTAAATATAGTTGCTAGCTAATATTTTTGTTGCTTATACTTGTTTGATTAGAATATATTGTTCATATAAGAATGGGTAGATATAGAAGACAAAGCTAAATGATTTTATTAATTCAAATAAAATGTATACAATGGTTAAAACTCTATTAATTTGTTACATTACTTCCCAAGCTTAAATGGACTTTCATGGGAAGTTACACATGACCCAATGGTCCAACTTCCCAACCTATACAACTAATTACTAACCCTTTCAACTTTAGATTTGTTTAGGACACATGGCAAGATTTTATGCAGTGTAGCCTTGTTAATTGGCAAACCACAATCTATAGTTTTCTTTCACCTTTATTGTCTCTGCGTAGAATGAAGCACTGGGGGTTTCTAATTCTATAATAACCACGATGTCACAAAGTGCCTTAATCTTTTGAATGCCTTATTTTGTATTCGTGGATTCATTGAATTTTTATCTTATTTCTATATTTCTTAAGTCTACATTTTTTTTTTTAGTGTTCAAGTATTTTTTATAAAGTTTGTAAATTTGTTAGACTTTCAATTTCATTATATGTTCCTCTTGCATCTACAACTTTTTTTATACACAATGATCAAACACGTCACAATTATATTTAAAAAATAATAATAAAATATACATATTACTTTGAGGAAACGTGCAATATCAATAAAAAATACATGAGGATCAGAACATATTCCTAAATGTTTCTTTTATTCTTAAAATAACTTTACCGAACACCACCGATTCATTAACAAAAATTAAATCCAATTTATGGCTACCAGAAGACAGTCGTTTGGGTGGGAAACAGAGAGACTCCCATCAAAGACATGCACGGCGTTTTGAAGATGTCCACTGATGGCTACCTCACTTTGTCTACTCACAAGGAGGAGAAATTTGGTCGAGTAACGAGAATCAACAAATTAAAGCGGCGTCCAGGGCTGTGATTTTCGACATAGGTAATTTTGCTATGCTAGGCAGACAAAACACTTCTGAGATTGTGTGGGAGAGTTTCAGACATCCAACGGATACAATTTTGCCTATGATGAAGCTTTGGAAAGGACTGAAAATAATTTCTTGGAAGAGTTCGGTTGACCCAGCACCTGGAAGCTTCGTTTCAGAAATGAATCCATCTCTGGAAAAGAAAGACATTTTGCTGCGCCATAAAAGCGGTCCTTCTTATTGGTAAAGTGGAGAGTGGATAGGTAGCTATTACACCAGTCAGCCAGGTACAAAATCTTATTCCAGAATAGCCCAAGATTTAGTTCGGTTTTCTCCGACCAGCATGTACTTCATATATTGGTTGAGATGGAAACCTAATATGATGATGGCGAGGGAAGTTATGAACTGGAACGGCGATCTGTTATTTTACTTGTTGATTGATAATAGTAAATGGAGCATGGTTTTGTTGGAACCCCAAGCAGAGTGCGGTGTCTATGGTTTATGCGGTGCTTATGGAGTGTGCTACATCGATCAAAACATTCAATCCTGCAGTTGTGTGGAAGGCTTCCAACCCAAGGACAATCGCGCCTGGAGTTCAGAAGAGTGGTGGTCGAGCGGGTGTGTTCGGCGTATCCCATTACACTGCTGTGCCTCGACTGACACCACCGATGGTTTCCTGCAACTCAGAAATAAATCCTTGTCCGATGACAAAGCTATGGAATATAGCCAAGAGACAGCTCTCCAGGGATGCAGAACTGCCTGTCTCAATAATTGCTCCTGCAGTGCCTTTGCAATCAGAACTTCCAATCCTTTCAATTGTAGATTGTGGTTTGGCGATCTGTTCAATATACTCGATTCTGTAGATCACGGCCAGGACTTATTCATTAGATTGGCCGCTTCTGATTTGTTACGGTCGTCATCCAACAGAAGAAGAGGTAAAGTCCATTTCCCTTACCATAGGTGTTGTCGGTTTGGCTTTCCTGTTTGCATTATTTATTCAGCGTACGCGTGGAAGATTGCTTCAGAAATACAGAGATAATGACATGACAGGGTCGCTCCGAACATCACTTACAAGGAGCTGAAAACTGCAATCAACAATTTCAACCACACGCTGGGGAAAGGAGAATTCGGATCTCTCTCAAATGGCACACTTGTTGCCGTCAAAAAATTCACAGGTTCAACACAAGATGAAAAGCAATTTCGTGCTGAAATTAGCTCTGTTGGAAACATACAGCATGTGAATTTGATAAGGCTTCGAGGGTTTTGTGCAGAAGCATTGCGAAGGTTATTGGCTTATGATTACATGCCCAACGGCTCTCTAAATTCTTTTCTCTTCAATCACAATTCCAAAAAGCAAGGAAAAGGGAAGGTTTTGTAGTGGAGGAATCGATTTGAGATCGCACTAGGCACTGCAAAAGGGTTAGTTTTGTTGATAACTGATACTGTTACTGTTGATCACTGATGTTGTTACGTCCAGTCCTCTCCATGCATGATTTAGAGGACCAGTTTGCTTTCAGTTTGTTTCAGAGTTAAATTTAGACAATCAGTTAATATTTATAATTAGTCTTTGTTTATATGGAGCGAACCATATATGCATGTTTAAAAAATCATACATTCATGTTTATAACTATTTTCAGACTGATTGTTTGAACAGCGGGTTAAACTCCTCTAAGTCAAGCGCTCCATGCTATTTAATTAGTTGCATCTTTACTATTTTATGTCTTGAAAAAATTGTAAAAGATATATCAGAAATAATACAAAGTATTATTACATATTTTTGGCTTATCTTTGTTGTAAGTGTTTTGTTTTAATTTACTATTATTTTGTTACGCTGTTATAATTGGTTTATTATCTAGTTGGGCTTGGATAAAATCTACATCTAGTATCAGAGTAGGTATTTTTCTTTTGGTTTAAAGATTTAGTAGTTGGAATTTTGCAAAAATTTTATCATGTCAAATTCTAACTCCTTGTCCATTCCAAAATTTGATGGAAATGAGTATGATTATTGGTGTTTTAAAAAGATGACTTTTTTTTATAGCAAAAGATATGTGGGAGATTATTGAATCAGCTTATGCAGAGCTAGTTGATTGGAATGCCCTCACAACAAATGATAAAACAACTATGAAGGAGGCTAAGAAGAAGAATGCTCAAGCCTTATTTCATATTCAAATAGCTCTTGATAAGAGCCTATTTCTACGAATTGCAGGAGCAAAGACAACAGAGGATGCTTGGAAGACTCTAAAAGAAGCTTACCAAGGTAGTGATCAAGTCAAAGTTGTCAAGTTATAGACATTGAAGAGAGAATTCAAGAATTTGAAGATGCAAGACGCTGAAAGTGTGAGTGATTATTGTGTCAAAGTAAAAGATGTGGTCAATAAAATGGCTACACTTGGTGAAATTGTGAACAATGAGGTTGTGATCAAAAAGGTGTTGACAACTCTCACACCAAGGTGGAACCATGTTGCCATAATCATAGAAGAAAGCAAGAATTTGTCTACCCTTCAATTTGATCATCTAGTTGGATCTTTGATATCTCATGAAGAAAGATTGAGAGATTCATTTGGGGAAAGTGATGATAAATTTTTTTCCTCCAAATTACAAATCACAAAGAATGAAGATGCCAATATTAGCATCAAAAGTAATCAAGGCCAAGGTAGAGGTCAAAATCAGAATTACTCAAGAGGAAATAGAGGCAGAGGTGGTTTCTAAGGAAGAGGTGGTTTCAGAAGAACAGGTAGAGGTTGATTTTATAAAAGAAATATCCAGTGTTATCATTGCAACAGGTATGGCCACCTTAATTATAAGTGTAAATTAAAAGAAGGTAATAATGATAAAAGCATTCATTATGCTCAAAAAGGTGATGAAAATCCTCCAGATAATTTATTTTTATCTTATGACAAAGCTGAAAATATGTCTAAAGATGCTTGGTATGTAGATTCGAGATGTTCTAACCACATGTCAGGGAATGAAAAACTTTTTTCTATAGTGGATGAAAGTTTTAAATCCAAGATCAAGCTTGGTGATGACAAATCATTGGAGGTTGTTGCAAAAGGAGCTATGGAAGTCCATACAAAATAAGGTATGAAGAGTGTTAAAGACATTTATTACACTCCAAAGTTAAAGCATAATTTGTTGAGTGTTAGATAATTATGTGAGAAAATTATAAATTTTTATTTGAAAATCAATAATCTATAATTTATTATAAGAATCAAGGAAATAGGGTGATAACAGTTGTGCCTATGACAAAGAATAGGATGTTCCCATTGAAGTTTGGTGAACATAACAGGAACATTGTCAATATGGCATATGAGGATACAACTTCGTTGTGGCATCTCAGGTATGGGCATTTAAATTTTGCATAGTTTAAATATTTTAACATCAAAAGCATTAGTTTTTGGTTTGCCTAAGGTTGAAGAGCACAAGGAAGTTTGTGAAGGATGTGCTAAAGGAAAACATGCAAGAGAGAAATTTCTAAAAGGCAATGCATGGAGGGCCCAGTTCATTCAGACATTTGTGGTCCTATGTAGACAAAGAGTTTGGGTAAGTCATCATATTTTATTAATTTTATTGATGATTACTCATGACAGTGTTGGGTTTATTTTTTGAAGACCAAAGGTGAAGCTATTGAGACATTCAAGAGGTTTAGAGCCCTTGTAGAAAATGACAAGGGGTGAAAAATCAAATGCTTAAGGACTAATCGTGGAGGATAATTTTGTTCAAAATCCTTTCAAGGTTATTTTGATATGCATGGCATTAAAAGACAACTCACCACTGCATACACACCTCAACAAAATGGTCTAACTGAAAGGAAGAATCATACAATGGTGGAGATGGCATGAATCATGCTACTAACAAATAGAATAAGCAATTCTTTTTGGGGAGATGTAGTTGCTACAACAGTATATATTCTCAATCAGAGTCCCACTAGTGCACTTGACAGGATGACTCGGTATGAATACTGGTATGAGAGAAATCTAAATGTTAATTATTTCAAAGTTTTTGGTTGCTTAGCCTATGTTCATGTTCTTGATCAAAAGAGGTAAAAGTTAGATCATAAAACTGAGTCATGTATTTTTGTTGGATATAGTGAGGAAAGTAAGGCTTATAGATCATATATTCCTCTCACTAATAGGCTTATTGTGTCAAGAAATGTGATTTTTGATGAAGGGGGAGTTTATGGTCATCAAAAAGGCCATATGGAGAAGTCAAAATCTATTTTAAATGAAGTTATTATGGATGATATTGATCATGGGCAGCCCACTAATATTTATGTTCCAAGTGCTACAAATCTACAAAGTAACCCCTCATCTAGTTGTTCAATTCTAAGTGTAAGTCCAGATTCAAGTCCTAGTTCTACAAGGAAAGTAAGAAGATTGAGTGACATTTATCAAAGGAGTTCAAATCAAGCACATGAAGAAAATCCAAGAGGTGAGACACTGAATTTTGCTTTACTTACCAAGGCTGATTTTGAACCATCATATTTTCAAGATGCATATACTAATGAGGTTTGGATGCAAGTAATGAAAGAAGAGATGGATTCTATTGACAGGAATGACACTTGGGACCTTACAAATCTTCCACATGGCAAGAAGAAGACTAGCACCAAATGGGTCTACAAGACTAAGTGTAACAGTCATGGAAGTGTTGAAAGGCATAAGGCAAGATTAGTTGCTAAAGGCTTCACACAAAAGTGTGGCATTGATTATGAAGAGGCATTTGCACTAATAGCAAGACAAGAGACCATAAGAATGCTGATTTCATTAGCAACTCAAAAGAATTGGAGCATCCATCATATGGATGTGAAATGTGCCTTCTTGAATGGGTAATTAGAAGAATAAGTATATGTGGAACAACCACAAGGTTTTGAAGTGTAAGGAAAATAAAATCATGTCTACAAGTTGAAGAAGGCTTTGTATGGCCTCAAACAAGCACCAAGAGCATGGTATGCTAAGATTGATGAATATTTTCAAGAGAATGGATTTCAAAGAAGTAAGATTGAACCTACCCTTTACTACAAACAAGAAGGTAATGATATTCTAATTGTAAGTTTGTATGTTGATGACTTTTTGTATATGGGTAGCAGTTTTATGATGAAGGATGAATTCAAAGTTCCATGATGAATGAGTTTTAGATGAAAGATTTAGGCCTCATGAAATATTTTTTAGGAATGGAGGTTTATCAAAGGGAGAATAAAATTCTCCTTTGTCAAACAAAGTGTGCTAATGATATGTTAAAGAAACTTGATATGGTTGATTGTAAACCAATCTTCACTCTAGTTGCCCATGGAGTTATGTTGTGTAGAGATGATGGTGCTAAAAGAGTTGATGAAACAACTTATAGAAGTATTGTTCGAAGCTTAATGTTTCTAACTCACACAAGACCTGATATTGCTTATTTAGTTTCACTTATTTCAAGGTACATGACAGAGCCATCAAAAATACATTTGAAGGCAGCCAAGAGAATTTTGAGGTATGTGAAAGGAACTCTAGATTTTGGTATTCATTACTACACTTCTAAAAGGTTTAATCTTGTTGGTTTTATTGATTTTAATTGTGGAGGTAGTTTGGATGACCGAAAATCAACATCTAAGAATTGTTTTTCTTTTGGTTCTAGTTTGATTACTTGGAGCTCAAAGAAGCAAAGTGTAGTTTCCCTTTCTTCTACAAAAGCAGAGTATGTTGCAGTCACTTCAGTAGGTACACAAGCATTATGGCTTAGAAAACTTCTTGATAAAATTGGAGAGATTCAAATTAATCCCACAATTATTTTTTGTGATAATATTAGTGATATTAAATTGGCCAAGAATTGAGTCCATCACAGCAAGATAAAACATTTTGATTTAAAGAATCATTTTATCTAAGGTTTAGTGCAGATGAAGGTAGTAGAATTGAAATACATCAACACAAAAAAATAGTTGGCAAATATCTTCATGAAAGCAATTGCAACAGATTAGCTTTTGACACTTAGAGATCAAATTGTAAGTCCTCTCAGCATCAAGGGGGAGTATGTTGATAACTGATACTGTTACTATTGATCACTAATGTTGTTACGTCCAATCCTCTCCATGCATGATTTAGAGGACCAATTTGCTTTCAGTTTGTTTCAAAGTTAAATTTAGATAATCAGTTAATGTTTATAATTAGTCTTTATTTATATGGAGTGAACCATATATGCATGTTTAAAGAACCATACATGCATGTTTATAACTATTTTTAGACTAATTATTTGAACAACCGATTAACTCCTCTAAGACAAGTCCTTCATGTTATTTAATTAGTTGAATCTTTACTATTTTATTTCTTGAAAAAAATGTAATAGATATATTTAAAATAATATAGAGTATTATTGCATATTTTTAGCTTGTCTCTACTGTAAGTGTTATATTTTAATTTACTATTATTTTGTTATGTTGTTATAATTGGTTTAATAGCTAGTTGGGCTTGGATAAAATCTACAAGTTTATCTCCATGAGAATTATAGAGATCGCATCATTCATGCCGATGTTAAGCTCAAAAACATTCTACTGGATGACGATTTTTCTCCCAAGTTGGTAGATTTTGGATTGGCAAAGCTTGCGATTAGAGGTTTAAGCCACATTTTGACCACTACAAGAGGAATGAGAGGATACTTGGATCTAGAATAGATGTTTGGTCTTCTAATCACTCCCAAGGTTGACGTATATAGTTTTGGTATGACCCAGTGTGAATTGATCTCAGGTCAAAGAAATCTAGACTTAAACATAGAAGAATCAAGTTTGTATTACTTTCCAACATGGGCTGCAAGTGAAATAAATAAGGGGAACATGATGAATATTGTGGACAAAAGGATAGCAGATACTGTAGTTAGTGAAGAGGTGAGGAGAGCTACTCTAGTAAGTTTTTTATGTATTCAAAATGATGAGAATGTGAGACCAAGCATGGACCAAGTCCTCCTCATGCTAGAAGGCAAGACTGAGGTTCATACACCTCAAATTCCAAACTTAGATTGAAGAAGCAATGATAGCGATGGTATTGTTTGAAGTGGTGAAGGTTGGTTTATGTGCATTTTAAGTTCTTTGATATTTATATTTTAGTTATTGTTGGAGAAATTAGGTGTACAAGGCAATAGGGTGAATATTATAAGTTTTTTACAAGGCAAGGATCTCATTTTTGGGGATTGAATTGAATAATGTGATGCCCAAATGGAGTTTTCAAACA